>JADBJO010004021.1:105000-110000 GCA_016801955.1 Conus betulinus | reverse complement strand
CGAAGACACATCCCAGCGCTGCTGTCAGTGCTGTGTGCTGTTGCACAGATGACACATGTCACTGCCAGCAGGCTACACCACGGCGGCGTCGCCATGGGCCACATCAACGTCTGTGATGATGCCAAGGTCAGACTGGTGTTGGTGTTTCAGTATTAGGAGGAAGAAAGCTAAATCTGCTCAAGGTTCCATGTTAAAGTAAATGAAGATGTAGATTCCCCCCCCCCCCCCCACACCCCCCCCCCACACCTCATGGCGTCCTCTTCATCCTTTTGCCCTGCTCCCTCAAGAGGGGTTGAATAAGGGATGAAGGTGGGGATTGGAACGAACGAACGAACAAATGAAATTTTATTTATCCAGGGTGATAAGATAAGCAAAGTACACATGCTTTTTTCTCCACCCAGCCCTGGAGAAAAAAAAAAGAGAGAGAGAAAAAATACAATTGAAAACATGCAAGTCATTATAGTAACAACAGGGAAAAAGGTGAATACACAAATCAATAATTAGACTATGAAAAAGGACCGATACTACAAACATAGATAACAGAATCCTGCATGCATGCACAAGTGCGCATGCACACACACACACACACACACACACACGCGCGCGCACACACACACACACACACACACACACACACACACACACACACACACACACACACACACACACACACACACACACACACACATGCGCGCAACTGGAAGAGGGGAGGAGAGGGGAGAGGAAGGTGCAGTAGTCTTCTGATTTTAACCTAGTTGTACAAAACCTTTTTTTTTTTAATTTACATACTGTAAAGGCCAAAGCTTTGGCCATTTCACAATTCATTCTTCAGTCTGACTCTGCCTTTTTTTTGTTCAGTTATCTTCCTTTAATGTCATTCGCTGGTTTTTTTTTTTTTTTTTACTGTCTTTGTTCTAGAACATATGAAAGAAAGTTAAACTTTTCAATTTTATTAAAAAAAAAAAAAAAGTTTATGGCGTGCTAATTTTCCTGTTATAATCTCAACAACTTTAAGGCAATGATAGCAAACACTGTCCAGAGTGGACGAGGGGTTGCCTCATTCTGAAGTTTCTGTTTTTCCCTGTGGTTTTTTTTTTATATGAATATATTTTTGGTGATACCTTTGTGTTTTTTCAGTAATGTCGTACACATTTTGTTCCCCTACACCTGAGAATGATTTGATAAGCTGAACAGCTGGAATCTTCAGCGGGGCAAAAGTTTATCTTGGCATCAGTAGTTGTAAAGCAGCAGACAAGGAATGAAGTACACATGGTGGTGCGTTTCAGTGGCATTATGCATAGTCATCATCGTTATGTTGTTTATTTTGTTTAGTTGATGTATGACAGGTGATGTAGGAATTTTTTTTTTTTAAGCCCAAAGTTACTTAGAAAGAAAGCTCAAAGTTACTTGGAAAAAATGCTTTCAAATCCTTAAGTTACCAAGAAAAAAAAAAAGCCCAAAGTCACTAAGAAAAAAAGCCCAAAGTTACTTAAGAAAAAAGCCCAAAGTTACTGAGGAAAAAAAAGCCCAAAGTTACCAAGAAAAAAAGCCCAAAGTCACTAAGAGAAAAAAAAGGCCCAAAGTTACTTAGGAAAAAAGCCAAAGTTACTTAGGGAAAAAAGCCCAAAGTTACTTAGACAAAATGCTTCCAAACCCCAAAGTTACCAAGAAAAAAAGCCCAAAGTCAGTAAGAAAAAAAAAAGCCCAAAGTTACTTTTACAAAGTATCATTCATACCACTTCAGGTTGTCCTATGTATTATTGGTCATTGTTCTTGTAAAGTTTTACAGCATTTTGGGTGATAAGTCATGCAAGTTGTTTGGCTTTTGTTGGGGGGGGGGGGGGGGGGGGGGGGCACAGTCCCTGAAGTTGCTCTGCTTGTTGGCAGGAGTCAGAGTTGTCCTTCTTGCTGGACTAATTGTCTTCAAAATTGTCCCACTTAATTGGATGATAGTCCTAGAAGTTGTTCCATTTGTGGAATAAATCCCGTGAAGTTATCCAGCTTATTAGGTGATAGTCCTTAAAGTTGTCATGCTCATTGGATGATAAAGTTGTCATACTCATTGGATGATAGTCCTCAAAGTTGTCCTCAATATTGGATGAAAGATAGTCCTGGACGTTGACTTGTTTATGGCTGATAGATAGTTTCTGTAGTTGTCCCACTTATTGGATGGTGGTCCTTGAAATTGACCTGCTGATTGGTGAGAGTCTTCGAAGTTGTCTGACTCTTGGGACAAGTGTCTTTTTAAGCTGCAGCTCTTATTGGGTGATAGTGAAGTTGTCCCACTTACTAGTTGATAGATACGGAAGTTGTGCTGCTTATTGGGTGATAGCCCTTGAAGTTGTCCAGTTCATTGGGTGATGTCCTTGGAACTGTCTACCTGCTGGATGATAGTCATGGAAGTTGCCCAGCGATAATAGTCATGGAAGTTGTCCAGCTCATTGGGTGATAAGCATTGCAGTCGTCTCACTTATTGGATGGGAGCCTTCAGGAGTGGTGCCACTGATTGGGCGATGGTCCATGGTCTTTTCCCTCTCATTTGGTGTGAGAGTCCATGGCGGTGATCCCACTGAAGGTGTGATTGTCCTTGGCATTTGTCCCTTTTATTGTACGACAGCTCTTGAAGTTGTCCCATCGATTGGAGTTGCCCAGCTAGCTGTGACGTTAATCCTTGAAAGCTGTCTCGTCTGTTAGGTGATAGTCGTTGGAGTTGTCACACTTACCAGGTTATAGTCCTGGGAATGGGCCCACTTAGAGGCTCTAGTTGAAAGTTTGTCCCACTCACAACAAAATAGTCCATGGAATTGTCCTTGCTTAGTGATTTGTGTTGAAGGTGTCCGGCTTCTTGCCTAGTGATTCTCAGAGTTGTGCTGCCTAAAGAGTGATAGTGTTTGTTAGCATCGTCTCATCTGGTTGATTGATGGTCCAGAACATTGTCCAAATTATTGAAATTGTTGTTTAAGTCTCATTGCTTTCCTCTTGTCAGCTGGTTGGAATGCTTCAGTCACTGTGTGTGTGTGTGTGTGTGTGTGTGCGTGCGTGCGTGCGTGTGTGTGTGCGTGCGTGCGTGCGTGTGTGTGTGACATCCTCATGCATGCATGTGTACCTGCTTTGTGAGTGTGTGTGTATGTGTGTGTGTGTGTGTGTGTGTGTGTGTGTGCGTGTGCGCGTGCATGTGCGTGTGCATGTGTGCACTCATAGTTTTGTTGTTCTCTGTTTCAGACGCAAATCGCCATTGACTGGGATCCAAAATCTTCTGAAGAGTACACATGCGACGAAGGCAGGATGATATCACGGGTAACGCATATGCACATACATCACACGCACGTGCATGCAAGCATGTGCTCACACACACAAACACGCACGCACACACACACGCACTTCAAATTCTCTCATCCCTTTTTGGGTAGAGAGGATAGCAAATACACAAAAAAGCATATCAGCAACAACAACGTTTCTTTCTTTATTTACATTAAATACACAAACATATGCCCAAAAAAACTGCTAGTGCCAAAAAAAAAAGGAAAAAATAAACAAAGGAAAAAGAAAAAAAAATGAAAAGAAGAAATAAGAAAAACATGTTTTTACAACTTTCCCATTTTCAGAAATGTTACAAAATTCAGGAGTACTTTTCCCCCCCCGAGACATCATCTTACAACAGTGGCAAATAGGTCTACTACTACAATGAAAGCCTGTAAACATTTTTATAATAGACCACATTTCAGGCACTCAATCATCGAATGATAATCATTACAAATAACATTAATATCACGCTATTTAACAGTCATATCTTACACGTATACATACAGACATGGACACAGACACAGACACACACACACACACACACACACACACACACACACACACACACACACACACACACACACACACTTATCGGTGCCCCAGACAAAGATTTCCAGTCTGATTTGTTCCAGAGTATTCTAAAGTACCCCAGGACAGATAAATTGTTGCTCTGTCCTGTCTCATCGGGTTTATCTTTCCATCAACATATTCCCGTTCTCACGATTGAGCAAGCCTTCATGAATTATCCATAAACAGCAAGATACATTCACATGCAAATGGTTCAGCTCATGACGCTTTAGCTGCAGCCCTTTCTCCCATTTTGGTCAGGGGTTCAGCATGAGGACAAAACACAGCCTGAAGCTTCACCACAGGGAAGTGTATAATGAAAGGCACAGGCGGTAGTTTTGCTGCAACTGAAGTGGATGGTGTTCCACAGCTGACTGTAAATGAGGATTTTAGGTCAGTTTTTGACATTTCTTGCCAAAGGAGAAAGTAATTAAGTCGACAGAAAGAAGCGGGGGCTGGAATAGCTCAGTTGGTAGAGCACCGGACTCGTGATCTTGGGGTTGCGGGTTCGATTTTCGGCACAGGGGATTTTTTCCCTCGGAGTTAACATTGGTTCTGACTCCACTCCCCCACACAGTCCTTCGCATGAGACTATAAACCGAGGTTCTCTGTGTGAACGCACACACAACATCTTGTACACACGTAAAATCCCATCACCAACTTTCTGAAGAGAAGGCCAGTTTGGCCGTTGGTATGGATGACACGTTACACATAGCATGCACCTTCCCTGAAGATGGACTTTGGCTGCCTTAATGACAGGATAAAAAAAAATAGTCATACACACAGTACTCCACTGCCTGTCTATACAGGCAGTGTCCGCAGGAGTGTCAGCCTGCGTATGCAGAAAGAAAGAAAGAAAGAAAAAAAGAAAAGACAGAAAGAAGCAAAATGAATAATTCAGAAAGTGTCTTTCTGTAATTTGATTATTCCTCTGACTGGAAAAAAAAAAGGTGGAGGTTGCTGACTTCAGTGATTTGAATGACTCAAAATTGTTCAGTGATTCACTTAAATGATGAGGAGTGGTGTGGGGGATTTGGGGGGGGGGGGGGGCTTTGAGACAGGGGTGGCAGGAGGCATGGAAGAGGGATCGGGAGAAGGCGGAGAGGGAGAGGGGGCTGACTTGCAGGGAA
>JADBJO010004021.1:97500-100000 GCA_016801955.1 Conus betulinus | reverse complement strand
GCTGTGTGTCGTAGAACGGAGATGCAGCATATAGTGACTGATGCATGTTGTTTGATGCAGCACAGAGCATGTGAGAATGTGTGTTGTGTCACTGTGTGGAGTGACAGTATGAGATGATGTGTATCGCATTGCATCATGGACTGATTCTGTGTGGTGGTGTGTGTCACAAGTGTCACAGCATGGAGTAAAATTGTGGGATGATGTGTGTCATGTGTCACAGCATGGAGTAAATTGTGGGGTGATGTGTGTCATGTGTCACAGCACGGCGTAAAATTGTGGGATGATGTGTCATGTGTCACAGCATGGAGTAAAAATTGTGGGGTGATGTGTGTCATGTGTCACAGCATGGAGTAAATTGTGGGATGATGTGTGTCATGTGTCACAGCACGGCGTAAAATTGTGGGGTGATGTGTGTCATGTGTCACAGCATGGAGTAAATTGTGGGATGATGTGTGTCATGTGTCATGGCATGGAGTAAAATTGTGGGATGATGTGTGTCATGTGTCGAGGCACGGAGTAAAATTGTGGGACGATGTGTGTCATGTGTCACAGCATGGTGTAAAATTGTGGGGTGATGTGTGTTGCGTCATGGCACAGAGTAAATTGTGGGGATGATGTGTGTCATGTGTCATGGCATGGAGTAAAATTGTGGGGTGATGCATGTCTCAAGTGTCACAGCACGGCGTAAAATTGTGGGGTGATGTGTGTCATGTGTCACAGCAGTGTGCTGATGTGTGTAGCAGCATGGAGAGACACTGCATGGTGATACATGTCGCGTGCCACAGCATGGAATGATGGTGTTTGATGTATGCCCCCCCACACCCCACCTGTCTCCCCTCTCTTTTGCAGCACGGAGCTGTGGTCATGCTGTACCACCCCTGTGCCGACCCCGCAGAGGTGAATCGCCTGAGGAAGGTGGTGACTGGCTGTATCCGCAAACACATCATCACACCCTACAAGCTGTTGCCCGGTGACACGCCCTTTGCCCTGCTGACCTGGGGCTGTAAGCTGACAATGAGTCGGGTGAACCGGGCCGTGGCTCAGCAGTTCATTGTGGTGAGTGGCCATGGCATTGTGGACTAAAGGCAAGTGATAGCGGAGGTAAACGGGATGTGAACTACTGTACGTATGTTCAGCTGTACAGCCACTGTAATTTTCATGCTGTAAGTCGCACCAGTGAGTAAGCTGCATTGGCCATGTTTCTTTTTTGTTTTTGTTTTTT
Source organism: Conus betulinus (assembly GCA_016801955.1). NCBI lineage: Eukaryota > Metazoa > Mollusca > Gastropoda > Neogastropoda > Conidae > Conus > Conus betulinus. The sequence goes on along the minus strand of JADBJO010004021.1, from coordinate 98,778 downwards.
AAATTTCAGAGAAAATATAATAAGCAGCAATCAGTTGAATAGCTGCAAGAAAAAATAGCCAATGAAAACAAAAGACTCAAGAGAGAGCGGAGCTACACACACAACATAACCAAAGAACGAGTAGCATAGTGTCACATGCTTTAGCTGTCTGCATCTCTGGAACCAGTGGTGATTCAGCAACATTTTGATTGAACTGTGCTTGAGGTAAGAGGGGAAATGAATTTGATTGGACGGTTTTTACAGAGAAAAAGTGATTTTCACTAATGGCAGACTCTGAAATTTTACAGAGCAGTGATGTAAAAAGGACCGGCACAAATTTAACAGAAATAGAAAATTTGGGGGATAGAATCAAAGACAAATTAAAGTCAGATTTTCTGTGACTTTCACATAGGGGTTAATGTTTCGAGCAGTACAAAACATCATTCCAAAGACAGTCTAGGAGCTGATCACTGTGGCAACCTTCTTTGCGCTATTACATTCCTAATCAAATACCCAAGTAATCTGTTTTCTATCTTCTACCAAAATTTTGCATAGTGTTGCACCTTTATTTTGTATTGCACCAACTATCTTGATTTTGTGGCAGAAAAGCACACTGGCATATAAGCTGCATCTACCAAACTTTCAAGAAAAAAATGAAGAAGATTCAACATAGTAGCTACAACCTGTTGTGTAGTTGTATTAAAATAGCGAGGGGAAAAAAAAAAAGCAGAACATAAGGATTCCAAGAGACTGGTGGAACAAACTAAACAAAGCTTGTGTGTTCTGACGAACGTCATGCTCTCGCAAGCAAACAAGAAATGGCAATACATACAAGTTAAAGAAAAATCAGCTTCCAGAGTCTTCTTCATTGTCGTTGTGGATTTTGCACTGTCGTGCAGTGACAGTCATTCAGTTAATTGCACAGTGATGAAAACTTCAGTGTTTCACTTAGCCTGGAGTTGATTGGCTAGCTGCCAAGTCAGCCTGGAGTTGATTGGCTAGCTGCCAAGTCAGCCTGGAGTTGATTGGCTAGCTACCAAGTCAGCCTGGAGTTGATTGGCTAGCTGCCAAGTCACCAAACAGCTGGACTGATGCACTACAGATTGGTGGGCACGGGGAGGAGGGGGGGGGAAAACTACGGAGCCATTGACACAGACTGGCAGCCAAGAAAGAGGAGAGTGTCAGACAGCTGGCTGAATTTGGCAGCTCGCCGAGATTTGGTTTGCAAGTGATTGGAACGATTGACTGATCGGATGGGGAATGGGGAACACAGGCTGGAAAGAAGAGAGCTGAGTTACA
>JADBJO010004021.1:65000-95000 GCA_016801955.1 Conus betulinus | reverse complement strand
GACCAGCCGACCACAAGTCATAAATACTTCCTGCCCTCTCTCTCTCTCTCTCTCTCTCTCTCTCTCTCTCTCTCTGTATATATATATATGTGTGTGTGTGTGTGTGTGTGTGTGTGTGTGTGTGTGTGATAAAATGTGAAGAGAGTCGACGACAGTATTGAGGGGTGAGTTCTACAGAGAGAGAGAGAGAGAGAGAGTCGAAATACGTTTTAAATGTACTGTAATATCTTGATTTCTATTGAATTCTTTCACTCCCGTCCTTATTCTTCTGTACTTTGCTGGTACAACTTCTAGGTTAATATGATTATAAATGGGTCATGAAAAATGTGAGATGATGATGGTGATGGTGTGTGTGTGTGTGTGTGCGCGCGCGTGTGCATGTGTGTGTGTGTGTGGGCGCGCATGTGTGTGTTGTGTGTAGGTGTGTCTATGTGAGGTGGGGAATGTTTCTGGGATATTCTCTTCTTATCTTTGTCCAAATGCTCCAAATTTTGACGTCTCAGTCTTTGAAGAAATTAGAAAAAAAAACCCAGCTCTGAAATTTCTCTTCCCAACACTTCTTTTAAATGCCTGAAAATTCGTTGCAATTTAGTTACTAGTATGATTTTTTTTTTTTTTTTTTTTTTGTCAGAATAATTCCAAATTGTAGAATTAAGTAGCTCAGTACGACTTGCAAGGGAACTGAGTGTGCAGTTCACAGCTGTCAAGAGCTTTCTTCTTACACAGCGTCACAAATGGAAGATAAACTAAACTTTTGTATTCTGGCTGTTCGGGACTGCACATTTTAATTTTACAAGCATTGGGTAAAGAGTAACAAAGTATTTTGCCACGATTCTACCGCAGCTTGTTTGGGGCATTGGCGCTCTTAAGACCATTTTATAATCTCATGTGCAGCGTCAATACACGCGTGCGAAAAGAAAAAAAAAATCAATCTTTCAAAAGTGGCAAGATTAGATTTACAGCACACCGATTATTTGTCTAACTATACCTGCAAACACACACACACACACACAGTGGGTGAAATCACTGACAAAACTTTCAAATAGACGAGATTCTCTCTCTCTCTCTCTCTCTCTCTCTCTCTCTCTCTCTCTCTCTCTCTCTCTCTCTCTCTCAGCACTCATGTGGGTTTTTCTGCCCGACCGGCTCCTACCCAGAGTTGAGTTTGCTGCGGACTCAGTTGGGAAGAATGGGACCACACAGTCGAGTTTCATCCACTTAATGGATGCGTTTCTGAGAGTGTTGCTCAAATTTCCTGACCAACACTGCAGGTGTCTGTATCTCTCGGGCCTGGTTGACGCCGGGATATATTATGAAAGGAAGCGTAGAGTACAGCCCTGTCATGTAGTCTCAGACCGAAATGGAAATCCGTAGCATCATCATAATCATCCTCATTCTCATCGATCAGCATAAAAAAAAAAAAAGTCTCAAATTCTGTGGCCCTTCATGCCTGCTCTCATGGTGACCTCAGTTTCGATGTCCTCTCCACGTCTGTGGCCTTGGTTTGGTTCCGTCGGGGTCACCGGTATCGGCGAGTCCATGGGGGCTGTCGTTGGACGGACGTGGTGGCGCCCTCCGGAGGGAGAGAGCTCACTCACGCCGGCTCCGCGACTAAGCAATTATTGTCGTCAGTAGGGGGCTTAGTAGGTGGTGTCCTGCGTATGTTAGATCAGAGAACAGGCGCCACTGAACACCACTGAAGTGACTCGGCAGCAGCAGTGCAGTGTCTCCTCCGGTGGGTTGCCTCTTGACGACTTGACATTGACTGCTTCCTGTGGATTGCCGGTGCCGGGGCTGCGGCGGGGCGACCGGGCTGCGACAGCAAAAAAAAAAAAAAAAAAAAAAAAAAAAAAAAAAAAAGGAAGAGCCACGAAGGAGCTTACTTCACCAACTTCTCACGTGCGTGCAGGCACACACACACACACACACACACAGAGGCACACACACGCTCGCGCTTGCGCACGTACACGGGCGTGCATGCACGCGCGCTCGCATGCACACCAAAATGTTCGCCAATAACTTCGTCAAATTTGCCATTTACATAATAAAATCGCAAAGCAAACAATATCTGTATTGTGTGGGTCGAAGGCAGTCTCGTCTGGAGAATGATCACCGATGACAGAGCAAGGGGATTGGGAAGGGGGCTAGGTGGCACAGAGAGAGAGAGAGAAGACTGTAGAAACTTTCCCGTCACAAACTTTCCACATGTGGTGTGATCACAGAAGATTTGGCGAGTTTTAAAAAATCCTGTCTATTGAAATGACTTAACGAGACCCGGTCAGCCTTCTCTTCTTTTTCTGTGAATTCGTGGCTCACACACAAACAATCCGGTGCAGATAAAGCAGTGCGGCTGTGCTGTCAGCGTAGCTACAAACAGGGTTTGGGGGAAACTACTAAAGTTACGAACTGACTTACGTACAAAATCCGTCAATGTGGGCCTTTTTTTTTTTTTTTTTTTTATGCTGCAAAGTACCATTTGGTATCCGCAAAGAAGATGTCATAAACCTGTGCCCTGCGTCCACTGCTATGATACACTCGCGGCGGGTTTTATCAGCGGCTCATCGAGTATATTACCACCTAGCCAACCACACACACGTTATGAGTGTAATGATAGAGTTTTTAAGCGTGTCACCTAGAAATCTAGGGAACCCGCTCCCAAAATGTACAAGAAAGGTTTATAGGGTTCAGGACAAGTGGAAAGAAATTGTTAAAAGTATTAATATAATGTTTGAAAAGGTATAGCAAAGCTCCTGTTATTTAAAATGTATTAACCTTGTATATATTTCACAGGAGATGTCATTGTTAAATTTATTTAATATGAAATTGGTTAGGAAAATATATTTTTATGATTATTTAGATTTTATTTGTATTCAATTGTCACAGCTAAATGTTTTAAAGAAGAAAAAAAAAAGCATTTTTTCACAATTTGCAATGGGAGCTAACTTCTGATTGAACGTTGGCCTTTCAGGATTTTTGTGAGAAACATTCAAGTGGAGTGCCTTCAGGGTTGAAATGGAAACAAAATTGCCACAGAAGTATGCACAATTTAAAACCTGTGCGTTGAAATAATGCACACTGTCTGCAATCCTCTCACTAACCCTTTTCTGTATTTGTAAGCGCTTAGGGCTCTGAGAACGGACCTTAGTTTGACGCTGTAGCTGTAGGGGGAGAGCATGTGGTAGTTCGCGGTGTGGCTAGCCAAGCAGAGCTAGTGGTGAAAGGAGAAGGGGGGCGTGGCAGGAGGCGTGGTGGTGTGTTTGCCAATGTTGACAGTCAGTCAGCTGATGGGTTTCAGCCAGCTTCACCTGATTTTGCGGGAATCCTGGACTGAAAGAACTACCCAGAGAGTTCTCTCTCTCTCTCTCTCTCTCTCTCTTTTTGACACAGATGATTTAGCGCAAAAATTAAACACAGAATCAAACAGATATGCACAACAAACGATCCACTAGATGCAGGCAAGGCCCCAGCAGATACAAAAAAAAAAAACCAAAAAAAAAAACCCCTCAAGATTTGCTATATGGGAAGAGACCAACATTCTAGAAATGAAGCAGTTCTTGGGCCTCACACTACACACAGGCATCATAAAAAAAAAAAAAAAAAAAAACATCCACTGCTGACCGAAGCAAGCACTGGCTTACCAGGGAGATAAAGTTGATTGCTTAAAGCAGGCAGTGGTTTACAAGGGAGATGCAGTGTATTGCACCAAAGTTATCTTGTGTGTTGTGATGTACATTCTGTTTGACGATCTTCATGATCAAAAGGCATCAGTCAGCCATGAATTAATGTTCTTGTGTGTTTAATTCCCGCAGTAATTGCTGACACGCGCATTTGTCACCAGGGGCTAAGTAAGCAAGCTAGGAACTTTATTTTTCTTTGTGCCTCTCATGCGTCAGGCGAAGAGTGTGGAGTTACAGGTATGCAAGAGATGCCTCCCATACTTGTTATTTAGAATGTGGTAGTTGCGTTTTAGTGTGTGAATGTAAATGCTTTAGCCATATGTTTTTCCTTCCTGTTCCAGGATGAACCAGGTGAGGCGCAGGGTCCATGGACGGACGAGGCGTCGTCAGGTTACCTTGATCACCTGCCTGATTTCCCGCCAGGTGCTCTCCTGCAGCACAACCCCATCATCTTCCAGTCCCTTAGGCGTCGCCAGTGGCTGGACAAGGAGACGGAGAGGGCACAGAACTCCCTTCGGCGTCTGCAACGCGCGTACGAGCACCTTGTCAGCGAGTAGAAGGACGTGTGTTTTTGTGAGAGGGGAGAGGAAGGAAAGGGGTAATTGTGGTTTGGGTTGGAGGTGATGGGGTGAAGGGGGGAGCCTGTCTTCTTTGTTGGACAACTGTTGGTTTGATATCCGACTTCAGATGGGACTGTATCTTAAGGCAAGCTCTGTGGTATCTCATGTCTTCTGACAACCAGCATGGTGGTTTCATGAGGGAGGGGACACACAGTGTCTTATCCATCCGAGGTCAGACTCAGCCTTTACCTGTGACTGTCTCTCCCTCCTCTGAAATCAAAACGGCTGTTTTCTGTGACTATCTCACCCTCACACATGCGACTGGGTTTCATGACTGTGTGTCTTCTGGTGTGACACCAGATTGGACTGTTGTATGTGATCGTAACTCTTCCTTGCCCGACAACTGATGTTCCCACCCTACCCAACCCACCATTGTCCCCGTCTGTAGCTGCCTTCTGTGATTCTCTCTCTCATCTGATGTCAGATGATGTGGCTGTTTTTGTGATTGTGTCTCTCCTCTACTCTTAGGTAGATTGTTGTTTTTTTGTTGTTGTTGTTGTTTTCTGTTTTACTCTCCACCTCCTCAGACATTAGGTTTGGTTCTGTTATGAGATTCTGTCTACTCTTATCTGACACTGGACAATTTTTTGTTGTTGTTTTTTCAAACAGTGGTTTCTGCTTTGAGTCTTGTTTGTCAGGCGTTGGTCTCTCTTGATTTTTTGTTGGTTTTGTTTTTGTCCAAAATTGTGACAGTCGTCTTGGGTAAATATAATGTGTATTTTTGTTGTGGTTGGTTTATTTTTTAAATGATCTTGTTTTTAAATTACGGTGTCTGTCTCAGCTGAAATCAGGCTTAAGTGTCAGATTTTTTTTTTTTTAATGAAGGCTGAGAAGATTGTCAGATAATGTGCCAATAATAGTTTGTGGCAGTTGTTTTTGGTTATTGTATCAGATTGATCTCACTGTTCCTCAGATGGTGTTAGATGATAGTGAACACATTCCTGCATACCATGAGAAGGAGATTGTTTTGCTGAGGAGACTGTGTCAGTTCGGGACAGTTATGAATGCATTGTCTGTTTTAAGGGGATTGGTGTGTGTGTGTGTGTGTGTGTGTGTGTGCATGACAGTCGTTTTGGTGTCCTATCACGATAATGGTTGTCACTTACGACAGCAGAATTTACTCAGAGTAAGCTGAACAACAGTGATAAGTGAGAGGCCTGATAGTCCTTCACAGTATGTTTTGTGCTTGCTGGGTTTGTCAGGTAACAGGTATCCTTTTCAGTCATAATAGGTTTGTCGAATTACCATCCTTTTCAGTCATAATAGGTTTGTCGAATTACCAGATTCAGTTACTGTACATTATCAGGTTACATCCTGCTGATAGTTATACCAGACCTAATTGCCAGTTATCATAGATTTGTCTGATCATCAGATAGTATCCAACTGAGAGTTGTATCAGATGTGATTGTCAGATATCATGTTCATAACAAACCTGATTTAACTGATGATCAGTTTTGTATCTAGCGAACAGTCATTGCAGACTTGTTTGTCACGTGTGGTATCAATTTCTGTGTATCAGGTAACTCTTAATAGACCGTCTAGGTTGATTATTCCAGCTGCATTGCATTGTTAATAGATTGTTCTTGATTTGTCCTGTTTTGGCAGGGGGGGAGGGGGGATCTGGGGGAGAGGGTTATATGACTGTTACAGTTGTATGACTAGTTGATCAGACAGTGTCAAAATAACATTTAGCATAATGCTGGTACATTGCTTGCAAGTCGTCAGCGTACTGTCAGGATCGTTATCCAGTAGAATAATGTGAGTGGTCCATCTTGTGGCTTTAGTCCTGCTCTCGCTGTGCCAGAACTTGCCACTGCTCACGGCACTTGGGTGGTAGGCTTCAGGGAGGAGGGTGAAAAGGGTTGGGGAGTGGAGGTGGGGGGGGGGGGGGGGGGTGAGGGGATTTGGGGGATGGGCTGGGGGGGGGTGGGGGGGGGGTGGGGGGGGGGGGGGGTCAGGAGTGAAGGGATGGGATGTTGGAGCATAGAAGCACCAGTCCTGTGTCCCTGTAAAGTGATAGTTCTCTTTCCATGACTTCTAGATTCACTGTCTTTGTTTTACTCTCTCCGTCTGTCTGTCTATCTGTCTGTCACCCTCTCTCTCTCTCTCTCTTTCTCCCTCTCTCTCTCTCTCCCCCCTTTCTCTCTCTCTCTCTCTCTCTCCCTTCCCCCCTTTCTTTCTCTCTCTCTCTCTCTCTCTCTCTCTCTCTCTCTCTCTCTCTCTCTCTCTCTCTCTCTCTCTCTCTTTCCTCTCCCCATAGTCCCTTCCCCTGCTGTGAGCAAATCTTTCCTTTATGATGACCTCTCATGACATGTGATGCTCTGAAAAAGGAAGCCCGACGCTGCAGTTGAGGCTGGAATCAAAACTGTTAACCGTGTTCTCTCCCACGTACCTGCAGTGTGATTTTTGACCGGTTTTTTTTTTTATGACAGAAATAGGAACTTTACTTTCAGATGGAAGCTGGTGACTGTGTGTGTCCTATGTTAGACCAGGGGAAGTTAGCAGGCAGGCTGCTGGGAACTGTTAACACTATTCCTGGGTATGCATGCAGTGTGAGTTTTCCCCCCCTCCCGCACACAGCTGCTCATGCTGAAACCCCGGCCTAAGTGTGACTTTGTCATTTTTCAAATTTATTTTACGTGTTATGTTTTGGTCTGTGTTAACATCATGTTTGGTATGTCTGAAAAGAAGAAATCAAGGACTTGTAGATGAATGTACTTTCAAAACTCTTAAAAGATTCTGTGTTGAGACAACACACAGATAAATGGAGTAACTAAAACGCACAGAAATGAAAAAAGTGCAGAGTTTGACGATCAATGTTTAGTAATGGCATGCAGACAATACAAAAAAGCACTATGGTTATGGTGTTTTTCGCTATCAGCTACAATCCATTTTTACAGAATTTCACAGAATTTGGGCCAGGGAGAGTTTGTGAGTCAAGCACCTGTGTGTGTGTGTTGCTGAATCAGTCGTATCAGTTGATTTGTCATTGTAATCAGGGACATACTCAAATAGATGTTCCTCAACCTCCCTATCATTTCCACTGTTGATCGACTCTCATTCGTTATCGGAACCACCTTGAATACAATCTTCAATAACTTGTTTCTAAAGAAGTGATTTGCCAGCGCCGAGCTGCCATTTTGACTAGCAGACAAAAGGTTGGCGCCAGAAAAACGTGGTCAGTTCAGGTCAGAAAAACCCAGTGAGGGGTTCTTTGTTTCAGGCGCAGACAGCGTACGTGTGAACTTTGCTTGAACTTAAGGACTAGGACATGTCAGGCTACCAGGAACCCTCTACTACGTTCTGGCGGGAGTTATTTCTCTTAGACCGTTAGAGTTCGAATACTAGAATTTTTTGAAAATACAATGCTCAGACGTGTGCGCGCCATAGACAGTGAAGCTGTCAGTCCGTGTACAGCACCGTGCACACCACGCTGTGGGCAGCAGAGCTATGAGCAACGCATGGAGCCATACGCGCCATCGGCCAAAAGTTAAACTGAATTCTCCTTCACCAGGTGTCTGTACTCTGCGTCCTGGGACTTTTCAGTGGCTGTTCTAGTAGATGAACAGAGAGTCTGAGGTGTCTGCTACGCTCACCGGGGTGATCATGTGAACACTCACTGAGCTGGATACCCCTCAGGGTGCACCTCATCCTGATTGCAGATACAGATAAACCTCAAGAAGATAGACTCTGAATGAGACTGACGTGGTTGTTGAGGACAAACCCTCCGAATAAAGACTATTGACAAAGATATGTTGAGATTGAGATGGTTGTTAGGGACCTACAATCTGAATGAAGTTTGTTAGGACAAATCCTCTGATAATGACTGCCTACAAATACACATTGAGATTGATATGGTCGATAGGACCAAACCCTTCCAACAGAGATTGTTAAGGGCAAACCCTTCACAAACCCTCCAAATAAAGGGCTAACTACAAATATACGTTTTTCTATCAACATCTGCCTCTTTGTTTTAGATGTACCTCCGAACAGTTCCCACCAAGGTAGTTACATTTTCATTTGCTTGTTGGTCTATCTGTCTGTCAGTAAGATTATGCAGAGACTGCTGAACCAATTTTAAAACAGACCTGATGGAGAATGGGAAAGACCCAAGGACCTACCCATTAAATTTTGGTGCGGATCCGGATCAGGTGACAGATCTTGATTCTGTCGAGTAAGATTACTACAAATGATGCGCTCAACATGAAAATGGTGTGAGTCACTGTTATGAACAGATGATTGTCTACAAAGCAATGAATTTTCATGAAATATCAAAACTTATACTGATAGAAATGCTGACATGTCATACTTTCCATTGTTCTGTGTCAAAAGCAAACTAAAAGAAAAATTTGAAAAGGTACATAAGCATGGAAAGCAACTCTTTCAGTCCAGACTGTCTATTATTTCCCCTGGCAGGGAAAGAATAATCTTTTTTTTTTCACTAATGAACTGACTCGGAGGATGGACACAGGATCTGTTCAATCTCAAGGGAAATTCAGCACTACGTTGATGACCCCCTTTTTTTTTAATTGGCAGTATTAACCAGTATAGAGAGTTCAGTACATTTTTTAACAAATCCATATTGTATAAAAAGTAATTGTTTATGTGTTTGTTGCTCGACTGTATTAGAATCTCAACATATGATAGAAATTCAATGTCATTTGATGCTCTGAGTTTTTATGCTTTTCAGGGTCATTAAGAAAATTACATTGAACAGTCATTGATATAGTATTTTGCTGTATTTGTCTGATAGACATTTATCTTGAAAATATTTTTGATTCTGTTTACAAATTATGAATTCATAGATTATGGTTGATGACTTGTCAAGGGTACCATTTGTTACATGTGCAATACTTCAGACTTCTATATCGGTTGAAACTTTTTAAGAGATGATTTTATTTTCTATCATTTTACTACTTAAAAAGAGTTGGTTAGACATGTGTCACTCTAACCTGACTGACAATCAATCAATATGTACCAACTAAGTCACCCTGACTGACAGTCAATGAATATGTTCCAACTAAGTCACCCTACAGGGACTGTTGAAAGCATATCAATGGATCTGCTTTGGAGCTTTGTCTCTCTCTTTTGTTTGTTTGTGGGCAAGCACACAATCATACACAATTATCTTCTGCCTTGTTTTGACTATTAAATCGATGTTTTGAATATTACTACAAGTTTCTTCTTTCGCTGTTTTTTGTTTTTTGTTTTGTTTTGCTTTGTTTTGTTCATATTTCTTCTTAAAAGAAATACTAGCAATTTATTTTGTTTTCTTATCTTTGGTGATTGTCAGAGAAGAGGGGAGACAGTGGTTACTTTGAGGAAATCGCCTGCCAATGTATTTTTCTACCTAAACAGAAAAACTGTATTTGACATTCTCTGGGTGTGAATAGGGTATCACATTGTTGGTACATGTTTGGCATATGTTGGGTGTTGTCATTGTTGTTGTGTTTTTTCTTCTTTCTTGTTGGGCCTCCAGTCTTCATTCCCCCCCCCTTCTTTTTTTTCCCCCCTTTATTCCCCCTTTATCCCTTTCTTTTTGTAGGGCCCACTTTCTCATAGTTTTCCTGATGCTTTTTTTTTTCATCCTTCAGTCTTTCTTCATTTCACTTTATGTTATTCCTTCAAAAAATACAACATAATTATGAACATGAAAATTAGCCTACAAAGCCAACTAAATGTACATATCATTTCATATCGGGTCTGTGGCATTTTTGCGGACATTTGGAGACATGCTCTGGGTACTGTGTATGACATGTTTTGGGTATAGTTTGCAATCTGTTTGGGTACTGTTTGCGATATGTCCAGCTACAGTTGTGTGGCATGCTTGGGCACAGTTTTCTGTCTATATGGGTACACGTAATCTGTCACAGGTACAATTTATGGCATGTTTTGACATAGAAGTTGCAAGAATTTTTGGGTACAATTGGTGACATGTTTTTAAGTATACTCTGCATGATGTTGAGGGTTGTGTTTGTGTTATGCTTGGATATACTGCTTGTGACTAGAGTTGGGCACAGTTTGTGACATATTTGGACGCGGTTTGTAACATGTCTGGTTACAGTTTGTGAATGTTTGGGTTTGGTGTATGACATACCTTGGGTTTGATTTGCTGGGTTTGGGTCCAGGCGATGGTGTGTGCTTCGTTTGAGCGTTGTTTGAGACCTGTCCAGATACAGGTGGCTGCATGTTTTTTTTGTAAAGTCTGTGACCAGTTTGGGTATTGGCAACATGTTTGGGTACAGTTTGTGACCAGTCTGGATGGATGCGACATGTTTGATTACAGTCTGCCGTATGTTTTGGGTACCATTTGCAACATGTGAAAACTGTTGGTTTTGAGTTATTTGGTCAAGGCTACAGCTCCTGATAAGTTAGATTGCAGTTAGTGTATTGTCGATACTATGGTCTGTAACTATTTGGACACAAGTTTAAACATATTTGGGGTTTGGTTTTTGACTTGTTTGGGTACAGCTTACAACACATCTTAGTGTCATGACTACGGTTTCTAACATGTTGAGACTATTTGTTTATGTGATATATGTGCAACTAATTTGTGTTATGCCTACACAGAGTCCATGACATGTTTTGCATAGTTCGTGACGTGGCACGACGTCCATTTCTGATCTATGAAATAATGTACATGCATAGCACTGCTACCCTTACACCCCGAAGTGTGTGAGATACAGATTGACATAACGAGTACTTAAACACAACAGGAGGGTGAACGCAGTCTCACTGCTGTGTACCCTGTGACTGATCAAAACGCATGCAGGTTTATATGGAAAATAAGTACATAGCAGTTCTAGTCTGATACTTACACTGTTGACTGCATAGAGTGATGGGGTTTACTGCGCAGCAAGAACCGATGGCATTGAGAACGAGTTGAGCAATGCTAGTCTGATACTTACACACAATCAAAGCTGTCAGTGGTTTTAGCTGTGACGAACTTACAGTGATCAGTACTTAATGTGTAATCAAATCTAATTGCAGATGCTTTACAAAGCTGGCAGATGTTGATTTTTCAACTATGTGTCTGTAGTTTACAGATCAAAATCTATCTCTTTTTTTTTTTTTTTCATGTGTGATTAGAAATCTGTGTGTTCATAAGAGTGCCGTGTTTGTTGAAATTTTGTATAGAGTAGCCTATTGTGAAACCTTTGTAATTTGAATTTTTTTTTGCTTGGTTTTTAGATGAAAGACCAGCTGTCCAGTTGAAGTCAGTTATAGATGTATGGCTCCTTTAGGCCTGTGTTATGCAGGAGCCGTGAAACACTCTTAGACCTGCATCACACTGGAGTGACGAAACACAGGAGTCTTTTGACCTGGGTCACACAGGTATCGGTAAACACCTTTAAGCTTGTGTCACTCTGGGGTCAGGAATTACCTGTAAGCCTGTGTCATATGGGAGTCAAGAAACATCTTAAAGCCTGTGTCACAAGGAATTCAAGAAACAGTGTTTGATGTTGAAATAATCGTGTAGCACACTGTTTACTACTTCTTGTGTGGCAAGCTTTGGTAGCAAACAAATTCTGCAGCTATATTGCGCATGCTGCCATTTTACAACACGCTCTTGATTTGCAAAACATGCCGCGTGAAAAAGTTGGATCAGGGCCCAAGGAATGGCACGCTTTGGTGAGTCTTGCCTGAAAATCAAACACGCCACAATTGGACCAGCTTGTTTCAAAATCCGAACTCAATGAAAACTTTGTTCCAAGGTCATTCGACCTGTAAGCAGGGCCGAAAGAAGCACGGACACAGACCTGTCAGTTGAAACTCGTTGATGATTAAGTTGTGTGCAGCAGTCAGAAGGTGATGAGGTGTTAATGTGTAAAGCTGTGGCTTTTTGTTGCTGTTTGTTTGTTTTTATTTTTGTTTTTTTTTTTGTTTGTTGCTGTGGTTGTTTTATCAGGTAATAATTACGTCAAACGAAACAGCATCAAAACACCGATTGTTCTGACTGTCTGTGCGCCTTTTTCTTATAATGCGTTTTGGTTGGAAATGGCTTCTAATGACATAGGCCTTTAATACAGATGTAATCGTTTATCATTAGTTATGATGTAACTTGCTGTTTATTGCCTCTTTAATAAACTAAAAGACGGTAGTGTGCATCAAGCCTTTTCATGTTTTCGTCAACATTACTGGATGGGGCGATAGTAATTGGGTTTCATCCTTGTTTTAGGTTGGGGAAGAATGGTCTGTTTGTCCTATAATCCCTTGTTTATGTATGTGTGTTATGTGTGTAAGATTTGTACTTAAGTCTGTAGATTTAAAAAAGATGACTAAAATGGTGTCTCTGTATTAATGTGCGTTGTTTACGTTTTGTCAGTCCAACAGTTATTGAATAAAGTGAAATGCCATATCATGTCGTGGAATAGGCAAGAGCTTGGATAACTGAGTTATCTTTCATGATATTGAAGATCTCAAAGCAGTTGTTATTCCAGATTATATAGTTCTCCCCAAAGTCCATTTTATGCAAGTTGTATCATTACAGTTTTCTTCCACATCTAGATCCAAATTAAAATCACTCATCAGAAATCCCAAACTTCGAGGAATTCCAGTTTATATTTAGATGGGGTAGATATTCTAGAGAGGAGGTTTTTCTTTTTTTTTTTTAAACTGCATTACCGTATTACAAGTGTTCTTTTACTCATTTTGATGTTCTTTAAATTTTTTCCACATTTTGACGTTCATTTGAAGCGGCTTCAAAACACATTAGTATATTGCCAATGTTTTGACCTGTTTGTTACCTTTACCAACAGCAAAGTGTATATGTTTACTTGTTGTGTGTTTGTTTGTTTTTTTTTTTATACTTATTTTGAACTCCTTTCGAAATAACAACAAAAAACATGTAACTATTGCCAGCATTTTGGACCTCATTTTAGTTTTTGACCTCCTTTTGAAAGAACAGTAAGCATTTCACCAGTGCTTTGTCCTCATTTCTGAACAGTCAGGGCTTAAAAGTAATTATTGTGCTGTTTCAATCATCAACGGAAAACAAACTGTACATCCCCTGCTGTTGTTGCTCTGATACTTCTGCAAATTGTGCAGTTCCATTTTTGTACATTATTATGAATTCAACGTCTTTAGTGAATCTGTTTTCAGGTATTCAAAGTATTCCAGTGTAAAGTTTGAAGTGGTCCATCATGCCAACCTTCCTTTTCAATTTAAGTTAAAAAAAAAAAAAAAAAAAAAAAAAAAAAAAAATTCCATGAACATTGACCGTTCAAAGGTATGTCTCTGTAAAAGACCCAGATCTGTTGACAGAATGTCAGAACCAGTCTGAAGGCGTCAACACACTTTTGCGCATGCAGCTATATATTGGATACAGCCTTCAGAAATATTACACCTTGAACTGCTTAAAACATATTCATCATTGTAATGTACACAGTGTGTGAAATAATAATGTTATGAATAATAACGATTATGGGAAAATTTTAAGAGCATTTTTAAAGCTGTTATTCTTCAAGAGCAAACACTGCACGTCTTCATACACATACTGATGTCAACATAAATGAAGATAAGCTTATCAGCAGAATAACTTACTGAAATATGTACACAACCAGCAACTTGGCAATGTATGCTCTGGTTTATTCACCTGTCTCTGATATGTTTTGCAATCAGGAAGCCTGTTTGATCTTCATTTTAGTGTTATCGAGGTTATGTTTGTAGGCTACTTGTAAGAAATTTATACAGATCTTATAATGAAGTTTAATAGTCGAACATCGGCCATATTTTTCAAAGTTCTGCTGCTCCGTGAATTTGGTTACGAGAATTGTGTGTGAGCCCAGAATTATGAGACACTTCTACGCAAATGCTGCTTTTCAAAAGTTGACATTGACCAAAGCTTCTTGGTTTAGCTGCTTTGTGAATGGTTCGAATCCATGTTTTCTTCACCGATTTTTGTATGTGTGTAAACATTTATAAATATGTCTTGTTATTTTTGTTTCGGTATTGTGTTCCTGATTTTATTCTGCTGTTCTGATACTTGGTTCTGATATGTGTGTTTGGTTAAAACGCTAAAGTCATTCTCGTTATAATATGCGTGTTTGTTTAAAACGCTAAAGTCATTCTCTTTATAATATGCGTGTTTGGTTAAAACGCTAAAGTCATTCTCTTTATAATATGCGTGTTTGGTTAAAACGCTAAAGTCATTCTCTTTATAATATGCGTGTTTGATTAAAACGCTATAAAGTCATTCTCTTTATAATATGCCCGTTTGGTTAAAACGTTAAAGTCATTCTCTTTATAATATGTGTGTTTGGTTAAAACGCTAAAGTCATTCTCTTTATAATATGTGTGTTTGGTTAAAACGCTAAAGTCATTCTCTTTACCTCTGCCTTTGGACTTGCTCTTCGTTTGTGGCTTGCACTTTTGAGTCTTTGCCCCAGAAAGCCCTGTGCATTGTTTACTCTGATCACAGTTTATGTCATGCCAGCTTTTTAGACTGTGGACTACAGCTAGGTGAAGAGGCTGTACAATGCCGGCCAGAATAGATTCAAGCTGTCGATTTTTGCAGAGATTTTGCCAAATGATTGTTGTGTGTGTGTGGTGTGTGTGTGTGTGTGTGTGTGTGTGTGTGTGTGTGTGTGTGTGTGTGTGTGTGTGTGTGTGAAATAGGGGTGAAAAAGTCAAACTTGAACTTGAGGGCTGGCGCTCTCAGCACAGATGAGCTTTAACCCTTCGCTAGCATATCAACAGTTCAGTTACCACACCGTTAACTGGTGTGTGTGTGTGTGTGTGTGTGTGTGTGTGTGTGTGTGATGGTATTGTCTTTGCTGTTGACTTCTTTTCCTTGATTGGACTGTTTTTACCCCTTTAGTGACAGCCTAAGCAAGACTTTGGGTCAGCTGGACTATCATATAAAACTGACTAAATAGCAAATATCTCAGTGAATAGTCACACAGAGTGGGTTTTATGCAGTCTGCAATAAAGCACTGATAATCAACACGGAGGTGCTGGAGTTTACTAGAATGGACCAAAGATCAGATCAATGGTTTGGGAATGTATGTTACTTTTTTTTTTTTATTATCTTCTATTGATTTACATTTGAATTGATATTGTTTTGGTATCGATGCTCATTGGTTGTATTTTGTAGATACGCACTCTGGCCGTTCAACTCAGATTGTCTCCACCGAAAAGTGAGATTGTCACAGTAAATTCAGCATCATAATTATAACCAGAGATGGGCGCTCAAAACCTGTCGAACCTCTAACGATTAAACCTGTCGCTGTCGAAATGGAATTGTTTATTTCTGTTGCTTGAATGAAGATCGAATGGATGGCTCCCAAGCTTGTGTATGTTTGATGTTAAGTTGTGTTGTGTTAAACTGTTGGGTTGAGTTGCTCAGGACAGCAAGCATGTTGGCTTGTTGGTGAATTTTATCACCCCTTCCTCATCCCAGTCCACTTTCCACCAGTGACGAGTCCAGTTTGAATCTCTCTCTCTCTCTCTCTCTCTCCTCTCTCTCTCCTCCTTCCTCCTCCATGTTCTTACACCCCACCCCCACCTCTCTCCTTGGTGATAACAAAGGCATTGGAAATAATGGGAGGGGGAGGGGATTGGGGGGGGGGGGGGTCGGACTACTACTGTCTTTCTTCCTTTCAACCACCACTTCCCCTCTCCCTCAGAATTTGAAAAAAAACAAAAATGGAGGATGGGATTAAAAAGCACACACTGTAAACAATGAAACAGGGTCGTCTTGAGGAAAAAAAACATGAGGTATTGAGAGCAGACCCCCCCCCCCCCCCCCCCCCCCCCCCCCCCCCCCCCCCCACCCCCCCCCCCCCCCCCCCCCCCCCCCCCCCCCTATGTGTCTGTGGTTGGAAGAGGAGAATGCTCTCCCTCACACAAGAATTTGGAACATGGAAGCCGTCGACAACTTCTTCCCCCATCGCCCCCCCCCCCCCCCCCCCCCCTTTTTTTTCCTGATGAAAATTGGGAGATGAGAGTCCACCCCCCATTCCCCCCCCCCACCCTCCACCCTCACCCCGCCCCTTCTTAAGAATTTGAAAGACGAGAGCCGTTCTTATCCCTTCCTCCCCTGCCCCCACACACATGCGCATACACACGCGCGTGCATGCAGGCACACACACATATACACACTCACACGCACAAACACACGTGCACGCCAAAACACACACACACACACACACACACACACACACACACACACACACACACACACACACACACCATTCCCCCCGACCTCTTTGCTTCCCAAACCCACCTCCCCTGCGACAGCATGGAAGTGTGTGTGTGTGTTGTGTGTGTGTGTGTAAGAAAAAAACGAGGGGGGGAGGAGCCACTTGAAGAGACCCATTTTTTTTCATAACACATCACTTTTGTTTATCATTCAACCTGTTAATATATATATTATACAACACACACACATGCGCGCGCGCGCGCGCACGCGCGCACACACACACACACACACACACACACACACACACACATAAGTGTGTGTGTATTGTCTGCGTGTTTGTGTGTGTGAGTGCGTGTTTGTGTGTGTGTGTGTGTGTGTGTGTGTGTGTGTGTGTGCGTGCGCGCGCGCGCGCGCGCGTGTATGTGTGTGTGTGTTTGTGTGTGTGTGTGCCGTTCCTCTTAGCATGATTTTTGTGTATGAAGAACTGAGCCCAACATCATATTAAAACCACCACAACAATTGGCCTGAAATTGATTACACGTTATCCTCGCTGTCCAACTTAGGCCAGTCTGGAACTCTTCGAGCATAAAACCTGTCCAAATTAGGCAATTAGCCTTAATCAAGGATTGGTCTTATGATTCGATGAATTCTTCATTTTATCTGCAGTTGTGCGCAGGAGAAGCGCTCGCAAGTTTCCTGTCGAACAGCAGGTATGGTGGTTTATCTGTTCCACGTCTTTGTGCCTTTAAAAAAAAAAAATGCATGACGCCATTTTCTTTGCAGGCTCTTGCGTTTTGTCCTTGTTGGGTTTGATGACTTTTGTACAAGTATCGGTTTGCGTACATTTCATTCACTCGCAGACATACTTTTCGTATGCGTTTATCCAAGTTTTTTTTTTTTTGTAGTTTTTTTTTTAATTGAAAAAATGAGGTATACAGATTTTCTAGAAAAAAAAGCAACGAAATAATACAGTGAATATAAAATCTCTTAGCTGCACGCGTACACAAACTATGGAAAAAGAGATCACAGAACATAGACGAGCATAGGTTATGTAACATAAGGTTTCATATAAGCGCAGCATCAATAAGTTTGAAACAAACAAAAAAATGTTCAGCAGCCGATAAGCATGGCACAGGCAGAAAAAATGTAAATGTACGACTGCAGTTGTGTCACGGGTGATTCAGGTCTGACCCAGAACTGATTTGATTTGTTGTAAGTAAGTGTCGGATATTGTTGCTAGATCTGCGGCGACTCTTTGTCAACTTTGGACAGTTGAACCTGCCTATAGTTAATTCAGTAGGCCTACAAGTAAGTGTAAGGGAAATTAGTGTATGAAACAAAATGCAGGGAATGTCAGACATTTTCGTGTCTGACAATCAAAATTCCATGCTTTTTTTTTTTTTTCTTTCTTTCTTTTTTTTCAAAGTCGCAACAGCGTTTTGTCATTAGCTGAAGGTTATGCAGAAGTATACTGAGTAAAATGTTTACGTTTTATCCTTTATTGATATATAGCAACAGGCTTTTACGTCTGTGTGAAGAGGCGTGAAATAGAAGTCAAATAAATCGTCCGCCGCAAGGGAAATAATTCGTCGCGCTATTAGAGTTAAAACTCGTTATTGGGAAAGACAGGCGAACCATGGTGTCAGCGTAGTTGACGATGCATGTATGTGAAAGACATGTCTCGTGAAAGCTGAGTTGGAGCAAAGTGTCCTCAAGAACCGCAGGAGAACAGGACGACGTTAAACCCACCGTTTATAAATGTTGAGTTTTTTCTGAATGAGTAAAGTATGCATGTAACTAGCTGGGAAGACTCACGCTCTTTGTTTCTTCCGTTACAGTAGAGCTATCTTTCGTATCTTTGGCTGCAAAACTGACGGTCATGAGCTCGACACCCCCCCCCCCCCCCCCCCCCCCGCCACCCCCCCCCCCCCCCGCCATGCAGTTTGATACTTATACGGCTTCAAAGTCCTCCTTGTCCACTTAGCAGTAAATTGATACTACCTGATTCAGTTCGGAGAAGGTAAAGCAGCAGCAGGAGAGGGGTGGGTGTCGCCTGACCTCATGTCTTACCCTAAACACTGAAGATCTCTGACAGTTCACAGCCCCT
The DNA here is from genome assembly GCA_016801955.1 of Conus betulinus. Taxonomy (NCBI): domain Eukaryota; kingdom Metazoa; phylum Mollusca; class Gastropoda; order Neogastropoda; family Conidae; genus Conus; species Conus betulinus. The sequence continues at coordinate 76,454 of JADBJO010004021.1, read as the reverse complement.
GCTGCCTCTAGGCTATCAGCACTTCCAACATTTACATACTATTACCGAGAAGACACGAATCTAGAGAGAGAGAAAAAAAAGAACATGCTCGCAACTGTACGGGTGGATTCATTGTGACCGAGTTCATATGTTAAATTGATAATCCCGAAAGTTTCTGCTCATTTAGTACAAATGAAATATACCGCGCTACACCCGTGCTACTTGATACACATAACACAGTGACTTCATTTGCCCTTTTCCCTCTAGGAAAGACGACGTAGGCGTACATTGCTTGAATAAACCATCTACGACCGGATTTTTTTTTTTTTTTTTATTAAACATTTCTGGAGTATTCATTTCTTTATCACATCTGGGCACACCAAAAGAGTTAAGGATTGCGCATGAACAGTAACAAACAAACATTGGGGGGAAAAAAAAAAGAAAAAGATAACAGCCAAAATTAATGAGAGCCCTTCTCATGGAACAAGCCCTTTCAAGCACGAAAAAGTTCAAGCAATTAAGGCACCAGTTTCTATTGCTGCACTGTTTCATACAACATGCCAATGGTAGATACATGGGTACAGAGACCACAGACAGGAGTAGGATCATGTCAAACATGCCCATGCCTACCCGCCCGAGGAAAACAGATGGATAAAAAAAAAAAAAAAAAAAAAAAAAAAAAGGCGAAAGACACACAAACGCAGTGAAAATGGCGGGATTCATCAATTGATGATGGTGATCTCATAGTCGTGTATCGCTCATTCATCAAGCATCGTGTATGTGTCATATAAGTGAATGACGTACATAGGCTATAAAACAGCCTTTTGCCTGCGCTATCAGGTCTAATCATGTGATTTTCATACACACGGTGATTCGTTTTCTCAGGCTGTCCAGCGCTGGTTATGTTCAACTATCTTTCAGTACTAAACTTCATCTGGTAGCAAATTCCTTCCAAAAGTTTGTCTGGTTGATTACAACAACCAAAAGGAAAAAAAAAAAAAAAGAAAAAAGAAAAAAGATGCAAAGCATATAGACGTACTCCCCAGTTTATCCTGAATACGCGTGAGATATTCCCATAAAGAGGAAAAACTGCCTTGGGCTGGTGTAACCGTTAGTAATGGCTATTCTGGTAAACATCGGCCATCATCTGTGACCTATATGAAACATACTTACAAATTTTCAGATAGATCGGCTGAGAACTTTCTAAGATTTTCCGTCAAGACGAAAACCATTATGGGCCGTTAATAACGGCTATAACGGTAAACTTAAAACATCGGGCATCATCCGTGACCCATAATGAACATATCTACAAAAATTTTCAGAAATATCGGCCACGTACTTCCGAGATATTCCATGAAGAAGAAAAACCGTTAGGGGCCGTTATAGCCATTAGTAACGGCTATCACGGTAAACTAAACGTCGGGCATCATCGTCGTCCATATGAACATACCTACAAATTTTCAGAAAGATCGGCCTCGTACTTTGCGAGATATTCCATAAAGAAGAAAAACCGTTGTGGGCCGTTAAAGCGTTAGTAACGGCCATAACGGAAACTAAAACATCGGGTATCATCCGTGACCCATAATGAACATACCTACAAATTTTCAGAAAGATCGACAAAGTACTTTCTGAGATACTCCATAAAGAAGAAAAACCGTTATATGCCGTTATAGCCGTTAGTAACGAGAGCTGGTGTCATGTGATGGTATGACGACATTATGAGGTATGACGCAACACCTCTGGTCCTAAGACACTATGAGGTATGACACAACCCCTCTGGTCCTGAGACACTATGAGGTGTGACACAGCACTATTCCCATGGTATCAAACGACGAATGAGATGTGATATCACACTACTGTTCCGAAGATAGCATGTCATAGGATGGTATGACGACATGAGGCGTGACGTCACACTACTGTTCCAAAGATATCACGTCCTAGGATGGTATGACGACATGAGTGTGACGTGACGACACACTACTGTTCCAAAGATAGTATGTCGCAGGATGGTATGACGACATGAGGTGTGACATCACACTACTGTTCCAAAGATATGATGTCATAGGATGGTATGACGACACCGTGATGTATGACACGAGAGCACTGCAATGCATTACCACAGGTTGGGATGATGATAGCATAGGTATGACCAAAAACTAACAATACAAACAAACAACAAACAAACAAACAAAACACACACACATACACAAAACAAAACAAGCAAAACAAAAAACTATCGCTCCCAGTATGTCACGGTATGGAATAGCTTGCGAAAGCATGACATATACACAACACCACTGCATCCAAGATGTGATTCACTGGACGGTATTGTGACGCCACGAAGAATGACGTAATACCTCTGTACCTAAGATGCGGATGTCACTGGCTGATATGACGACAGTGTGAAATATGATACAACACACAGGCATTTGAATTAGAGGGTGTTAGGACAACTGGCTTTACCGTATTACCAAACAGGGGTACAGCTGGGTTTGTAGATTTCACAAACAGAAAACACCAAAAACGCCATTTTGAGGAACAGCACTTCCATAATATGTGTCTACGAGGAGTACAGCTACCTATACTGACACCGAAATAGAGAAAATGATACATTAAGACCTTCCTCCATTTTCAAGCCTTGTATTCTTGAGCATTTATCACAGTAAAGCTTCCGTGGAAAAAAAATCTGTTTCAGTATACAGAGAGAGAGAGAGAGAGAGAGAGAGAGAGAGAGAGAGAGCACACATTAGAAAAGACACGTAATAATTACTTGCAATGTAATTATATTAATAAAGATATATGTACTGTATGCATAAGTGTATATCTAAGTATTTAGTAAATCAGTACGAAATACGAAACACAAACAAACACACACACACACACACACACACAAACACACCAGACAATATGGTAGGTGTTTTCTCTTACATACATTGGAACGTTGTTGCTCTTGTTGTTCTTGTTCAATGAAGCAGAGTTTGTGACAAAAAAAAAAAAAAAAAAAAAAGCAGATAAGCTCCATATATGTATGAAACAAAAGCAATTTAACCCATATATCCATGTACAAAGTTTGATTCAGTTCATACATAGATGAAATCGAAAGTAACTAACTCTCTTTGGTGATATTAGTTAAAGTAAACAGCACAATTTTTGACGCTCATCGTAACAAATTAAGCAATGGGAAAACCATGACGTTCCCGAGCAAGAGAACCATAAGCCGTTAATCGAGCCGCGTAGATGATACACTGGTTTGTGCGTGCTCTAACGCTCATCCGGTGATAATGTCAGCAAAGGACGAGGCAAGTGGTTTCTATGGGATAATGAAGGACAATTAATAAGGCAAGGCAAGTGGTTCAGGGGATCACGAAGGACAAGGCAAGTGGGTTTGAGGGGATCGTCAAGGACAAGGCAAGCAATTCTAAGGGATAACGGCAAGGACAAGGCAAGTAATTCTAGGGGATCGGGAAGGACAAGGCAAGTGGGTTCTAGGAGATAATGAAGGACAAGGCAAGTGGGTTCTAGGAGATAATGAAGGACAAGGCAAGTGGGTTCTAGGAGATAAATGAAGGACAAGGCACGTGGGTTCTAGGAGATAATGAAGGACAAGGCAAGTGGGTTCTAGGAGATAATGAAGGACAAGGCAAGAGGGTTCTAGGAGATAATGAAGGACAAGGCAAGTGGGTTCTAGGGGGATAATGAAGGACAATGCTAGTGGGTTCTAGGAGATAATAAAGGACAAGGCAAGTGGGTTCTATGGGATCTTGAAGGACAAGGACAAGGCAAGTGGGTTCTAGGAGATCATGAAGGACAAGGCAAAATGGGTTCTAGGGACCCCTCATGAGCTTGTAGCTGCCGTCCATGCTGCCCAGTTCATCACAGTCGAAGGCCATGGTCATGGACTTGGTCTGTCTGCGTTCAGCACGTGTCCACTTCCCAACCAGACGTACGGTCAGCATGACGCGCTCTGACGCCCTGACCACCGAATCCCTGTTCCAGACACCCAGCGATATCGATCATGATGACATCAAGCAACACATTTGTAGGGTTACACGTTCGTGCCGTCAGTTTTGTTCTGCCTTAGAGCGAGTCTGACTAAGCAAGTCACTGTGACACAAAACGACGTAATAATAGTGTTTGATTTAGTCTTGATGTCAAAATTACGTACCGGTAGGGATTTTTTTTTTTTTCTGGTATAAACCTAGGGTTCTATCTGTGGAGACTGAATTTACAATAAACTATTGGCGTTGTGTGTGAAAACTATTATTTACAAAGATTTTCTTGTGTGTGTGTGTGTGTGTATTTTGTTTGTTTGTTTTTTTTTGTTGTTGAGTGGAGATTAAATTATCATTAACAAGGAATCCAGGGAGTCCTTGACAACAAAAAGGTCTTCAGAGAAATAGAGTGAGAGGATAAGTGTCTTCGCCTTTCACGAGTTAGAGCTCCATTGTGCATATTGAAGGCATTCACTACTTGTTGGTCTGGTCTGGTTGGCTGCTTGTCTCTTGTCCACGGGTGGCCTCTGCCCTGATAGAGTCAAATTGTCCAGTGTGAGGCACACACACGCTGGTTCACGCGCGAGGTAATAAAGGCTATATGTATAAAGCGGGTTGAGGGAGAGGGGGTGGGGGGTGGGGGTGGGGGTGGGGGGGGGCCGCCAGCCAATTGAACAATTCCTAGGTGAGAATTCTCCTAGTTGCGACTGCAGGCGAAATCTAAACAAATGAAAAACAAATATTTTTTTTCTGATTCCGCTGGACAACGTGGACGAACGAAATCACAAGACAAAAAAGACGACGCATTTCGACCTCTTAGATCTTCTTCAGGCAAGATAAACAACACACTCAGGCTCTTCAACGCCCAGCTTGTGCCGACTTCGACAAAGTCAAGTGATTGCTCGTTCGTTCTCCATTTTCGTTGTCCAGAGTGTTGTTTATCTTGCCTGAAGAAGACCTAAGAGGTCGAAACGCGTCATGTTTTGTCTTGGGATTCGTTTGTCCATGTTGTTCGGCGGAATCCCTACAAAGACTTTTTAAATTTTGTTTAGAAAAAAAAAAAGAGTTCTCCTAGTACTGTGTACTGGCCGTACACACTGCTTCAGTTTCAGTTTCATCAAGGCGGCGACACTGCGTGCGGACTAGTCCATATACGCTACACCACATCCGCTAACTTTTTGAGACCACACTGCGCAGGATTCAAAGCAGATGGATAAATGCATTAATAACTAAGATGAGAGAATTCAAGAAGAGGGTATTGTGAGTAGGGCTTAGCAGATCTCTGACCTATATACGCATTAGGCCAACGCTCTGGTCCGACCTTGAGTACCTACCTAACATTGGTTGTGCTATTTTTTATCATTGTATGTGTGTTTAGAGAATGTACACATGTGTGTGCATGGACGTGCAGGCATGTATGTGTGTGCGCGAGCGCATGTGTGTGTGTGTGCATGATATATGCGTATGCATGAGTGTGGAACACCGTGACCACCACCACCCCCCCCCCCACCCCTTCCCAGCAGTCGACCAGATCTGGAACTGTGGTGTCTGAATGTGGTTAGTGGCATGCGAGCACAAACAGGATTCTCAAACGTGTGTAACCCCCTCACGCCCCTTCTAGAGTTTGTCAGAATTTGTCCCCACACTTCTAAACCATTTACGAACCTTCTGTGCTCCCCCCCCCCCCCCCCCCGCGCCCTCTCCCCTCTTCCCCCCTCCCCCCCTACTCCCCGGGTGGGCGTTCCCACACTGGAAACCCCTCACTGACCTTCTGAAGTTCATCTTGAAGTCGCCGTCCTGCTTGGACCAGGATGGGTGTCGTCAGGAGCAATGTCCAGGCAGCCGCTCATGGTGAAGGTGCAGTTTTTGAGGGGGATGGGGAGAGGGTTCGTGAACGTCACCGTCACCGTCACCGGCTGCTCCGACTTCGCTCTTGTTGGACCCTGAACGGGCGCGCGCGCGCGCACACACACACACACACACACACACACACACACACACACACACACACACACACACACACGCACGCACGCACGCACGCACGCACGCACGCACACGCACGCACGCACACACACACACAGAGGTTCATCAAAACAAGTGATTCTGAACAAACTCACTATGCCATACGAAACACAGACTGGAGCAAGCTGACATCTCTCAAGACTGAGAAGTATGCCAGTCTAGCAGTAGTTTGAGGGAGTAGGGACTCCAGGCTCGAGTCCTCGCCAAAGAGATTGGGGCAAAGGGGGAGGTTGTAGGCTCATCAGCTTATTCATGTCATCATACATGATGAGAAGATGGCCACAGACCTGTAGACAGTGGCAGAGGCAGCGGAAAGGAGTTCCAGTTGGATCTGATCGAGGAGGAACAAAATTTTCCCACATGAGACCAGATGTGCGATAGCGATGAGAATAAGACATCCGTCTAAAACACACACACACACACACACACACACACACACACACACACACACACGTTTGAGACGACCACACATCCAAAATTTGCGGGTTCGAATCCCGGCAGCGCCGAGGAAAACGTTGGCAGCAGAAGGGCATCTGGGAGTCATGACTTGAATGCGGCCACGTCAACTCAGAGTGTAAGAAGTTCAGGGCCGAAACATTCAGGGGGAGGGGGGTGTTGGGTGGGTGGGTGTTCTTTGATATTCTTCTGTTGTCAAGCTTTCCCTAGGGTTTTTCCCTACTGTAACGTTTGATAATTCTCACATCTGGTGTTTCAACAAGTCAGCTGCGCAGCATGTGTTAAGCGTTCGTTTTTGCTTGGTGCCCCACCGAACAAGACCAAACCGACTCAATAGACTCAAAAAAAAGCTACTTTATTATATACAAGCAACAAGATTAGCCACGCTTTCAACACCCTGCGGCCTTAAAGGGTTTACCACAACACTTCCGATCCAGAACAAGATCAGAATCTTCAACACAGACGTGAAGTCCGTCCCTTCTGTTACGTGGTGCAGAGACTTACAGAACAACTAAAGTCCAGCACCTACAATCTTCAGTCATGCCTCAGCTTCATCCTCATCACCAAGAAGGCCAGACGTCGCCGCGTCAAAGCCTCGTAGGAGAGAACCAAACAAAATTCTCTAGACACAGAGATAGAGAAAAGGAAAGAGGCCTGGACCAGTCGCACACTACGAAAGCCGTCCACTAACATCACAAGGAGGGCATTCGACTGGAACCCATGGAGGGAAAGGAAATTGGAACAGCCTCTGCAGACTTGGAGCCGGCGCGTGCCGGATTCTAAAAGTGAAGGCAGTCAGAATGACGGGACATGACTCCAGGGGTCGGTTCAGAACTGAATCCGCGAGAGGAGTGTTGCCACAGCTGTCTGTTCCTTTTAAAAGGAGTTTACAGTGCGTCCTGTGAAAGGCTACAGCCAGAGAGAGAGAGAGAGAGAGAGAGAGATGATGATGATGATGATGATGATGATGATGTGAGGTTAGAGAGAGGGGGGGAGGAGAGAGAGAGAGAGAGGTCAGAGAGGGGGAGGGGAGAGAGAGAGAGAGAGAGAAGAGAGGGAGAGAGAGGGGGGGGAGACAGACAGACAGACAGACAGGCAGGCAGCAGACAGACAGACAGACAGACAGAGGAGAGGTGATAAGATGATAAGAGAGAGAGATAGAGAGAGATAGAGAGAGAGAGAGAGAGAGAGAGAGAGAGAGAGAGAGAAGACGATGAGGTGTGTGTGTGTGTGTGTGTGTGTGTGTGTGTGTGTGTGTGTGTGTGTGTGTGTGTGTGTGAGAGAGAGAGAGAGAGAGAGAGAGAGAGAGAGAGAGAGAGAGAGAGAGAGAGAGAGAGAGAAATGAAACGAATGAAATGAAACGAAAGGCTCTCTTTGGAAGAGGGGAACAAAAACAAATACAACAAACAGACAGACAAACAGACAGAGGCAGAGACAGTGGAGACGATGAGGTGAGAGAGAGAGAGAGAGAGAGAGAGAGAGAGAGAGAGAGAGAGAGAGAAACGAGATGAGACGAGACCAGACGAGACCAGACGAGGGGGGGGGGGGGGGGGAAGGAGGAGGCTCCTGGTATGGAGGTGAGGGACGGGTGGGGGAGGGAGGGGGGGGGAGGAATGGGGAGGAATGGTGTGTGTGTGTGGTGTGGGGGGGGGGGGGGGCTGACCTTAACGTCCAGCGCAGGGACCTCAAGGTTGAAGGTGTTCTCGGCATTGTAGCTCCGGCCGTTCACCATGTCTTTGACCAGGGCGTATCCGCCGATAGTCCACTGGTCGTCGCACACCCCCATGTACTGGTGGACCGTCACTGGCAGGAGGTAGTAGTCCGCTGCAGCGACAGAGAGACAGACAGAGTCACATTTGCTGACGGCTATAATGTGTCCATACGTCCCTCTGTCACTGTGCATCGCTGACAGCTGTTAAGTGTCACTGTACGTCCCCTCTGTCACAGTGCATCGCTGACAGCTGTAAAGTGTCACTGTACGTCCCCTCTGTCACAGTGCATCGCTGACAGCTGTAAAGTGTCACTGTACGTCCCCTCTGTCACTGCATCGCTGACAGCTGTAAAGTGTCACTGTACGTCCCCACTGTCACTGTGCATCGCTGACAGCTGTAAAGTGTCACTGTACGTCCCCTCTGTCACAGTGCATCGCTGACAGCTGTAAAGTGTCACTGTACGTCCCCACTGTCACTGTGCATCGCTGACAGCTGTAAAGTGTCACTGTACGTCCCCTCTGTCACAGTGCATCGCTGACAGCTGTAAAGTGTCACTGTACGTCCCCTCTGTCACTGTGCATCGCTGACAACTGTAAAGTGTCACGTACGTCCCCTCTGTCACAGTGCATCAGCTGTAAAGTGTCACTGTACGTCCCCTCTGTCACAGTGCATCGCTGACAGCTGTAAAGTGTGACTGTACGTCCCCTCTGTCACTGTGCATCGCTGACAGCTGTAAAGTGTCACTGTACGTCCCCTCTGTCACAGTGCCATCGCTGACAACTGTAAAGTGTCACTGTACGTCCCCTCTGTCACAGTGCATCGCTGACAGCTGTAAAGTGTCACTGTACGTCCCCTCTGTCACCGTGCATCGCTGACAACTGTAAAGTGTCACTGTACGTCCCCTCTGTCACTGTGCATCGCTGACAACTGTAAAGTGTCACGTAAGTCCCGTCCCCTCTGTCACAGTGCATCGCTGACATCTGTAAAGTTGCGCATCCCTCTTCCCTGTGTGTGTGTGTGTGTGTGTGTGTGTGTGTGTGTGTGTGTGACGGGTTGCCTCATGATAAACTGGTGCTGATTGCTACCTGTTGGCTGCATAGCTGGGACTGTGGAAGGACAACACGGGGAACATGATGGGATGAAACATGATTGGATAAAAACATGATTGGATGAAATATGATTGGCTGAAATATGATTGGATGAAACATGATTGGATGAAATATGATTGGATGAAATATGATTGGAAATATGATGGATAAAACATGATTGGATGAAATATGATTGGATGAAATATGATTGATGAAACATGATTGGATGAAACGTGATTGGATGAAATATGATTGGATGAAATATGATTGGATGAAATATGATTGGCTGAAATATGATTGGATGAAACATGATTGGGCAAAGCATGATCGGGTGAAACGTGATTGAATGCACATGATTGGATGAATTATGATTGGCTGAAACACGATTGGGTGAAGCATGATTCTCTCTTGAGGGGGCACATAAGACCGTATGGCGAAAGCTTGGCTATGTCTGGGGTGGCACTGTCTTCATCTGTCCGTGGGCAGGGGTGGTTGGGTCTATGGGGTGTGCTCGACAGCTGGAGGGTGGTATTTTTCACTGTGGGCACTGCACTCATGAAATACGGGCTGGTACACCCATGGGGACGCTACTTTAAGGCTGTTATGAGTTGCATCCTGTAGTCTGATTTACCTCTGTTCTGGAGCAGTTATGTCCCTTGATATCTTAATGGAGTGTCCTGCACGTGCCTGTACCCATCGTCAACACAGCGCAGGCCTCCAAGGGTGGTACAGGACTGCTCCAAAGGCAGGTGAGGACAGTGCTTCTCTAGGTCCTCTCCAGAACCTTCGGGTGTTTCTTTTTCTTCTGATTACGTGAAACATGGCTGGGTGAAATACGATTGGGGTTAAGCATGACTAGATGAAACATGATTGTTTGAAACATGATTACTTGAAACAGGACTGGATGAAACATGACCGGACAAAGCGTGATTTAGTGAAACAGGGTGGATGGGCAAAATGTGACTCACAATAGGACCAAATATAATTGGGTCACACGTGAAAGGGCGAAACGTGATTCGGTTACACGTAATAGGGCAAAACGTGATCGGGTGATCGGGGCACACGAGATTGGGTCACAAAAAAAACGTGATTGGGTCACACGTGATATCGATAGGACAAAACGTGATTGGGTCACACGGGACAGGGCAAAACGTGATTGGCTGATACGTGATGGGACGAAACGTGACTGGCCGGGACGTGACAGGTCAAAAAACGTAACAGAGTCACACGTGACTGGGCAAAAATTGTGATACAGCAGTCGACTCACTTGCTCCTGGTCGGATCTGCGCCTGTTGCGGCCTTCGTTTGGCCAGCTTCCTGGTCCTGTGGCCGTGGTCCCAGTAGGGGGCGCGCGTGCTGTCATGGTTACCATGACGTGCTTAACCTCACTGGAGACGTTCCTCACCACCAAGATCAGCTCGAAGTCCTTGCCCACCTTGCCCACGACAGTGTCCCGTCTGAAGCTGACCTCCAGATCCTGCCAGGACCGAGACACAGGCAGCCATTGGAAGGGTGTTCCTGAGAACATTGCCCTGCTTAGGGAGCTGGAGGATGGTGGACCTGGATTGTGAATCTCGTGCATGAAGGTGTATCCCATCCCCCCCCCCCCCCTCCTACCCCCCCCCCCCCTCTCTCTTTATCTATATCTATATCTATCTATCTATCTATCTATCTATCTATCTCTGTCTCTGTCTCAGTCTGTCTGTCTCTGTCTGTCTGTCTGTCTGTCTGGGCCCACAAGGCCCCTTTCCCGCATATTTGAAACACATTTTGTGTGCCATGGAAACCTGAACACGACAGCGTATGTATACGTAGTCCTCTGCAACTGTTTATTACACGATGGCGGAAGTGTTGTCACTCCTGAGGCTAATGATGACATAAGGCCGCTCTGGCACATTTTAATTTATCATTCTCAGGCAGGGGGGGGAGGGGGGGGGGGGAGGATGTGTGAAACTTACTGATGGGCACACACAGAGCGGGAAATCTCTGGAGCACGTCACAAAACTTCTGAAACTGTTCTCTCTGTCTCTGTCTGTCTGTCTGTCTGCATGTCTGTCTGTCTGTCTCTGTCTCTCTCTCTCTCTCTCTCCCTCCCTCCCTCTCTCTCTGTCTTTCTCTGTCTCTTTCTCTCTCCTATGTCTGTCTTTCTCTCTCTGTCTCTCTCTCTGTGTTTCTCTGTCTCTTTCTCTGTCTCCCTCCCCCCCC
>JADBJO010004021.1:55000-60000 GCA_016801955.1 Conus betulinus | reverse complement strand
CCTGCCCTGTTGTTCTTGTGGAGCTCTGCAGGGCTGTTGTGGCTGTTTCACTGAGGGCTTCTCGCTCAGCTCGGAAATTGGTGGAATGTTTTTCTTGTTAGGTCTGCAAGTTCAGTTTCTCCGCCATTGTAGTGGATGAAGATTCCTGCTCCTCCATCTTTCGTTGTTTCTGTGGCAGACCCATCAGTAAAGACACGGGTCCAGTCTTCTTGTGGGTACTGACTGCAGATGTGTTCCATGGGCAGGGCTTTTCTCTGGGTGTCTGACTGTGTTCCCCTTTTCTCCACGCTCGCAGTGCTGGTGACGATTGTTGGAAACATTTGCCTCCTCCAAGGTGGGTGAGCTGCATATGCAGGGATAGGCTTTGCTTCATGTGTTCCATCGTGACTGGCATTTGTCGTTCAAGTCTTCTCAACTGGTAAATGAAGCTGCCTCTTTTTAGTCGGCTCTTGGTGGGTTCCTTCATCCTTTGATTCACTGGGTGGCTATCGAGGCGTTTGAATTTTGCCGCCTGGATGAGGTCTTTGTGTCCTTCCTGTCTTTCTAGGGCTGTAGTCCAGTGGCCTCTTCCATTTTCTGTATTGGAGTGGATTTCATGGCGCCAGTTATGAGACGCTGAGCTTGATTCTGGATCTACATGAACAAACGAATCATAAGACAAAACACGACGCGTTTCGACCTTTTAGGTCTTCTTCAGGCAAGATAACCAACACTCAACGCCCATCTTGCGCCGAATTTGATGAGATAAGTGATTGCTCGTTCTTCATGTTCGTTGTCCTGCGTATTGTTTATCTTGCCTGAGTAAGACCTAAGAGGCCGAAACGCTTGTGTTTTGCCTTGTGATTCGTTTGTTCGTGTTAAGTAAATACAGCACTTAAACTTTTTTTTTTTTTTTAAAGATTTGTTTAGATTTTCGCCTGCAGTCGCCTCACTTTGCAACAGATTTAAAAAAAAAAAAAAAATAATACGCTCTGTGTAATGAAACACAGACACGCACCTTTCTCCGACTTGTATCTAAGTGCTCATAGTGGCATCGTGTGCTTAACGCACGGGTTGTGTGCAGTAGGTTAGTGCCATGTTTCTCTGTGTTCCCCAGAGCTGCGGTTTGCAGGCTGCCAGTGGAGACTTGCTCTCTCTCTCTCTCTCTGTCTCTGTCTCTGTCTCTCTCTCTCACTCTCTCTCTCTCCTCCTCTCTTTTCTCTCTCTCTCTCTCTCTCTCTCTCTCTCTCTCTCTCTCTCTCTGTGCCCGACAGAGTGCGTATAGCCAAGATGAACGCATCCAGTAGGGAGAGTCAGGGAATGTACACCGGTGTCAACTCACAGGCTGCTGGTAACGTGTAGGACCCAAAAGTCATCGTCGTGAGAACTGACCCTAAGGGGAACACGCAGTCTTCTGGTTAAGAGCTGTCAACTGTGGAGCTGACGGCCGTTGAGTTCCAAAGCAGTTCTGGGGCCGGATCTTAACGGGCTTGAACACCCTTGACGTCCGCCCAGCGCGGTAAGTAAATGGGTGACTGATTCGTTTCCAGGGAAAGGTTCAAGGTTGGCGAAGGGACGGAGAAGGATGGGCACCGTTCCGTTATGCCGTGCCCTACACACAGAGAACCTCCAACAGTCCTTATGGCCATTAGCCTTTGAGACTTTGACCTTTATTTAGCCTTTGGGACTTTGACCTTTAACCAGCAGAACGATTCCTGGCAGCCACTGCACAACTTCAGTTTCTGGACGGGAGTCGTTACGAGTAACGGACAAGTACGGTAACTCTTGCTCCCATGTCGAAATGAATACGCACCCACAACTCCACACGAATGTCACCCATGACACTGAATCGCCTAGCAGACATGACAGCGCAGAGCACACAGAACAAACAAGGAGAAATCCCTAAAAAAAAAAAAAAAAAAATAAATAAAAAAAGGGGGGGGGGGGGGGGGGGGGGGGGGGGTGTGTGTGGATGTTCGAAGCTTGCGTATATATCCTGTACCGACACATCTCCCACAGCACCAACAACTAGAAGAATGAACGCACACGAATTTGTAAGCGTTCAAGACTGGCACAGCCTTTTAGATCTTTGTCATGAGTCGGCCGAATGTTCTCGAGCATTTAGGCAAATTAAGGGTAGTTTTGCTGTTGTTGAGAGCAAGTTCCTTGGGTTCTTCAAGTGTGCGAATTCAGGCATCACCAGGGGGGGGGGGGGGGGGATACCCCGAGTAGTTTACTGAAGGAGGGAGTTACTGGGAAAGTGTTTCACATGTCCGAGGGATAGCGACAAGTAGTTGCCGACCTGCCGGTCCTGGATAGAGAAGAGTGTCCACCTCGAGACTGCTATTAACTGGGTTGTCCGGCGGGCTAAAAGGAAGGCAATCGTGTCAGGTGACCGTCACGGGTAGGCGACTGCCAGCCTGCAGGCAGAGTACAGCGACCCTTCAGTCGTTCTTGTTCTGAGGCATGAATAGAAGGCTTCGGCCTATTGAGTAACTTGCACCTTGTCGTATGTAGAGGTAAGTCCAGGCTGTTAGTATAATGGGTAGCTTTGGGGAATGGAACATGAGTTTGAATAGGAGGTTATGCATTAACCACTTGGTACCCAAGTCCTTGTGGGTGCTAACAGCTGTGGTGTGTGTGTGTGTGTGTAGGTGACTAGTAATTCCATTGGCGGAATAAAAATAACTTGGGGAATTATTGGTACAAATCGTGTGATGCATGTGAGCCAGTGATTCCATTGGTTGAACCAGTTAAACTTGGTTTCTCTCTTCTTTGAGAATGGATATAAGGTGCCTGGAAAAACCAGGAAGGTGTGACTCACTTAAGGGAAAGTGAACTCGCCCGTCTTGCTGAGGGCTCAAGAAAATACAGCGAGAAGCAGAGGTTGGCTGTCGCCTCATGTCTCCTAGGTGGGGACGTAAGACAGTGGAGGTTGCTGTAGCCTCGGAGCCGACGACGAGAAGAATTGTCTCCCGTGTGGGACGGTCGACAGCAAGACGTGTTAGCCTGTTGGAGCCTAGACAGGGAGCTGCCAGACAACGGTGGGGTGTTTGCAGCCAGAGAAGACCTGTGGAGAGAGGCCGACAGGAGCCCTTTCCGTTGAGAGGGCGAAGTGCAGTGGAGTCCGGGAGACTCGGTCTGAGGGTGCAACGCGAGCTACGTTGCCAGTGTCCCCCAACTGGGATTTGGCCAATCGGGAGGACGCAACAGTGTGGCAGCTTCAGCTCGTGGTCGCACAGTGTGATGAGAGAAAACTGACAGTCAACCAAGGAATGCTGGCAAGTTATGGACGTTTCATTTGTTCCTAAGTTTATAAATGTGCAAATGTAACAGTGAAATATTGTCTTTCCTGGCTAAATAAGAATCACTGAAGAACAGGGGATGCGATTTATGAGATTGTCTGTATGGTGTTTACATTGTTGTACGATACAGATTGTGTTGTGTAGTGACGGGTGGGGGCTCGGAGTCAAGATAAATAAAAGTTGATTATTTTCTATGAAATGTTATTGGTTTCCCGTCACCTTTGTGCGGGCCCGATGTGAGTGACAGAGTGCGTGTGCCTATATGAGAGCGCATTTTGGTTGTAAAAGCGTAAATACTTCTGTCTGTAACCCCCTGCATCCCTGCATATGATAATCATATCTCTTAATAACGAGGGGGAGCGTCGGAGACCCGTCACAATCTTGAATACAGTCAAACACAACAGACGAACAGTAACAAACAAGGTAACCTCAGTTTGATTTGCAAGTCAGAAACAAGTTGGGTGTTCGATTCAATGTTGAAGCAGACCTCAAAAGATGGCGCCCGTGATAGATCTGGTTATTCTAAAACATGGAAACAGAACGAAAACGAAAGAAGAATCATGTATTTGCACTATTTGTGTGTGTGTGTGTGTGTGTGTGTGTGGTGTGTGTGTGAGCGAACTAATCTTCCCCACGACCCTACTTTTCCCCACCTTCCCCTATCACCAGTGGAAGAAGGCAGCGTTGCTCCCCTTCAAAACGCAGGCATTGACGAGAGAATGATGTCTGGCCTTTCCAAATTTCCTGACGCTTATCTTTTGTCAATTCACATCCCCCCCCCCCCCCCCCCACCACCACACCACCAGCAGCCCAACCATTACCCATCTTTCGCCTGTAGTTTGTGTTTCTCACCTATAAGGTCATCGAGGTGAAGAAATAAAAAAAAAAATGCTGTTAGTAATTGAGGTGTGTGACCTTCTCTGTCCACCCGGCAGTGAAGGGGTACCTGATTCACTTCAAGAAAAGAGAACGCGGTGAAAGGTGAGGCGTGGGCTCCGTCTTTTATACTGCCGTGCTCTAGACATGGTGAATGTCAACAAGTTCACTGCTGCTACGGTTATTTGGCTAAGGGAATTTTTTAACTTTCTGAAGAATAAGAATGCTTGTTTCCGTGCGTGCGTGCGTGCGTGCGTGCGTGCGTGTCTATATGTGTGCGTGCATGTGTGTGTGCGTGCCTGCATGCGTGTATGCGTGCATGCGTGTGTGTGTGTGTGTGTGTGCACAGACCATCATCAACTTCAAGCCGCAACAAACGACGTCATGACTCCGATGACGTCACAGTAGGTGACAAATGATATCACGGTAGATGACGAACGACATCACAGTAGATGACAAATAACCACAGACACACCTCCGCTCATTTCCTGAGGAGTAGCATCGATGACATGCCAGCCGTCATAGTCGCCCTTCTTCAGGTCGGGTCGCAGGATCCACACACCTCGTTCCACACGTGGAAATTCCTGAACAGTACACACACACACACACACACACACACACACGGAGAGAGAGAGAGAGAGAGAGAGGAGAGAGAGAGAGAGAGAGAGAGGAGAGGAGAGACAGACAGACAGAGACAGAGAGAGAAGAGAGAGAGAGAGAGAGAGAGAGAGAGAGAGAGAGGAGAGAGAGAAGAGGAGAGAGAGAGAGAAGAGAGAGGAGGGAGAGCAGGGATTCAGACTTTGTCAGAAGAACCATCAAAACACACTCACGTGGAGAGAG
>JADBJO010004021.1:40000-50000 GCA_016801955.1 Conus betulinus | reverse complement strand
CATAATTAATTTGTAGAAGGAAGCACTGCATCTTTTGCAAGAAGAGCTGCCCGTTAGAGTTGGTGTAATAAATGTCCAAATAGCATTAGTGCTGGGATCTTTTTTTCGGGGGAGGAGGGAAGGGGAGAAGAATGGTTTTTCTGACAATGCAGTTATGAAAGCTCTACAAGAATGTGGCCGCCTACACTTTTCTCACTTTTTAACGCCTTTCCTGGATTTTCGACTCGCCAGATGTCGTGTTTTATTTGATGAGAAAACTTTTGATTTCATGCCGTTATCTTGAGTTTGGACGATCGAAGAAATTTGTGAATACACATCTCACGCAGAGTTTTAAAAAACCGATCGAAGCTTTGGTAGACAGGTGAACCAGCTGATTCTGATAGAGTTTCATTCATGGATTTATTGTTTCTTTTATGTGTTTGCTTACAGCTATTTATTTGTTTGCTCATTCATTCATTTATTTTTTAAAAATTTATTAATTGATTCATCTATCTATTCATTCATTTGTTTCTTTATTCATTTCTTTGTTAAGGGCATGGGGAGAGGGTTGGGGGATCAAAATCTATTCATTTTATTTATTTATTTATTTATTTATTTATTCATTTATTTATTTTATCTGTTTATTATCTATTTGTTTATCTCTTTATTTGTGTTTATTTATTTATGTCTTTATTTATCTGTCTGTTTACCTATTTGTTTATCTATTTATTTACTAAGAGGTTGGGGAGAGGGTGGGGAGGATAAGAGAAGAAGAAGAAAGAAGAAAGAAGAAGAAAGAAGAAGAAGAAGAAGAGAAACAAGAAAGAACAACAACAACAACAACAACAACAACAACAACAACAACAACAAGACGAACCTGTCCATAAATCCACCGGCTGCCCTTGCCACCTCGGAACACCAGGCCGTCCTCGTTCATGACGTACTCGTCCAGGAGGCGCTGGTCCTCGGTGAAGAAACACCTGGTCCCCTGACAACCAGCAGCACGATGTCTCCACTCTGCCTGCCTGTCTGTCTGTCTGTCTGCTGCCTGTCTGTCTGTCTGTCTGTCCCTCTCTGGGGGGTGTCTCAGCATGACAGTGTGGTCTGACTGGGCCGCTGTCTGTCCACCCTCACACCCGTCCTCTCTCTTTCTCTGTCTGTCTGTCTGTCTGCCTGCCTGTCTGTCTGCCTGTCTGTCTGTCTGTCTGTCTGTCCCTCTCTGGGGGTGTCTCAGCATGACAGTGTGGTCTGACTGGGCCGCTGTCTGTCCACCCTCACACCCCCATCCTCTCTCTTTCTCTGTCTGTCTGTCTGTCTGTCTGTCTGCCTGCCTGTCTGTCTGTCTGCCTGTCTGTCCCTGTCGGGGGGGGGGGGGGGGGGGGGGGCTCAGAGTAACAGTGTGGCCTGAATGGGCCGCTCGCTGTCCGCCATCACCGCCCATACACCCCATCCTCTCTCTCTTTCTCTCTGTCTCGCTATCTCTGTGTCTCTTTCTCTGTCTGTCTGTCTGTCTGTCTGTCTGTCTGTCTCTCTCTCTCTCTCTCTCTCTCTCTTCTATCTCTGTGTCTCTCTATGATTGTCTGTCTGTCTGTCTGTCTCTATCTGTCTGTCTGTCTGTCTGTGTCTCGCTGTCTCTCTGTCTCTGACTCTGTCTCTGACTCTGTCTCTGACTCTGTCTCTGACTCTGTCTCTGTCTGTCTGTCTGTCTGTCTCTCTCTCTGTCTCTGTCTCTGTCTGTCTGTCTGTCTGTCTGTCTGTCTCTCTCTCTCTCTCTCTCTCTCTCTCTCTCTCTATCAGCGTCTCCCTATCTCTTTATTCATGTCTGTCTGCCTGTTTGTCTCTCTCTGTCTCTGTCTGTCTATCTGTCTGTCTGTCTCTCTGTCTCTGTCTCTGTCTCTCTCTCTCTCTTTCTCTCTCTCTCTCTCTCAGTGTCTCCCTATCTCTTTATCCATGTCTGTCTGCCTGTTTGTCTCTGTCTGTCTCTGTCTGTCTGTCTGTCTGTCTGTCTCTCTCTCTCTCTCTCTCTCTCTCTCTCTCTCTCTCTCTCTCCTTCTTTGTCACCTTTCCCTGACTCATTGTGCCTGACTGCCTTTTCCTGATTGTCCATTCCTGATTGTCCTTTTCCGACTGTCCTTTGTTGTTGTTGTTTTTTTCTGACTGTCCTTTCTTGGTAGTCCTTTTCTGACTGTCCTTTCTTGGTAGTCCTTTTCTGACTGTCTTTTTCTTGGTAGTCCTTTTGCTGGTTGTCCTTTTCTGACTGTCCTTTCTTGGTAGTCCTTTTCTGACTGTCCTTTCTTGGTAGTCCTTTTCTGACTGTCTTTCTTGGTAGTCCTTTTCTGACTGTCTTTTCTTGGTAGTCCTTTTGCTGGTTGTCCTTTTCTGACTGTCCTTTGCTGGTCGTCCTTTTCTAATTGTCATTAACTGGCTGTCCTTTTCTGATTGTCATTAGCTGGTTGTCCTTTTCTGACCGTCCTTTCCTGGTTGTCCTTTTCTGACTGTGCTTTGTCCTTTCTGATTGTCCTTTTCTGATTGTCTTTGCTGGTTGTCCTTTTTTGATTGTCCTTTGCTGGTTGTCCTTTTCTGATTGTTCTTTATTGTTGTCCTTTTCTGATTGTCCTTTTCTGGTTGTCCATCTCTGACCGTCTTTCCTGGTTGTCCTTTTCTTACTGCTTGTCTTGCACTGTCCTTCATCGATGAGGTCCTTTGGGATAAGGACATCGATGAGGTCCTTTGGGATAAGATAAGGACATAGATGAGGTCCTTTTGAATATGAACATCGATGAGGTCCTTTGGGATTTGGGCATCCTTTGATATGGACATCGATGAGGTCCTTTGGGATATGGACATTTATGGTATTTCTTTGGGACGTGTCCTTGTCCATTCTCTGTGCGTCACCTTCCGTTTGATAGGGTCCTTTGGAATATGGACATAGTTGAGGTCCTATGGGATATGGACATAGGTGAGGTCCTTTGGGATATGGACATCGATGAGGTCCTTTGGCACGTGTCCTTGTCCATTCTCTGTGCGTCACCTACCGTTTGCGACATCCCCTGGCTGAGGATTAGAGTTCGTGATCATGGATCATTTCGTCTCCGGCATCTTGATGTTCGGTCTATCCATGACACGCGCAGAGGGCCTGGGGAAATGCAGGTGAAACAACCTCCAAGCCTTGCCTCTTTTCTTGACGTATTTTGGGCTGGAGTAGAGAACTCAGGTCTGGTTCCCTTAGAGAACGGTGTTGTAAGCTGTGGCTTCAACGGCACACTCTCTGGAGACTTGTATTCTGCACACAGACTCGCTTGCTGGGATCAGGACTCCCGTTGTGTAGAAGTCTTTTCCCTGGTACTTCGTGGGAAAACACGGACAAAAAACGATAACAACCCGCGACTCTGCTGCAGATGAACTCAGAACATCTTCAGTCGTACCACCCCTTACGATCACACTTGCCACAAAAGAATACGACGACGCTCGATAGCAGACAGACAGACAGACAGACAGACAGGCAGACCGACAGACAGACAGACAGACAGGCAGACAGGCAGACAAACAAACAGACACTGACCACGGGACCAGGGGTTGAAGAGGATGATGAGAGGTTGGGGGTATTCGTACTCGAAGTCCTCGGCGTTGGCCTCCCCCTGCAGCTGGGTGCGGATCGTGAGGTCCCACTCCCCGATCACACAGTCGGCCATGATGTGGACCTCGACGGTCATCCTGGGACCACTGGAGCTGAGGATCCTGGCTGCCAGCCCTTGTGGTTGGGGCTGAAGGCACCGCTTCTCTCTTCGTCCAGCTGGAACGCGGCGTCAAGGCTCTTCTCGCCTGGTCTGCATCCTCTGTCGTCGTCAGAGTCATCGCCATCGTCTGTGACCAAACACGCGCGCGCACGCGCGCGCACACACATACACATACACACACACACACGCACGCACACGCACGCACGCACACACGCGCATGCACGCACGCACGCACGCACACGCGCATGCACGCACACACGTACATACACACACAGGCACGCACGCACGCACACACGCGCATGCATGCACGCACGCACGCACGCACGCACACACATACACACATACGCACGCACGCACGCACGCACACACACGTACACACACACACACACACACACACACACACACACACACACACACACACACACACACAACACACGCACACGCACGCACGCACGCACGCACACACACACACACACACACACACACACACACACACACACACACACACACACACACACACACACACACACACGCACGATCCCCCCTTGGATAAATCATGCAGTGTGGTTTTGCCTGTTTTCCATATTCGCGCGGTTTCACTTCAACACCCAGCCACATGGTGTCTGTCTGTCTGGCTGTCCTTCTGTTTGTGTGTCTGTCTGCCGGTCCTTCTCTTTGTCTGTCTGTCTGCCGGTCCTTCTGTTTGTCTGTCTGTCTGCCGGTCTGTCTGTCTATACATCAGCTCTTTTTTTCTCAGTCATATTCACACTAACAATCTCTCTGTTTCTGTGTCTGTCTGTCTCTCTGTCTCTACTGTCCCTGTCTGTCGTCTGTATCTCTCTCTCTCTCTCTCTCTCTCTCTCTCTCTCTCTCTCTCTCTCTCTCTCTCTCTCTCCTCCTCTCTCTATCTCTCTCTCTCTAACTCTTCCTCCCTCTCCCTGTCTTTTTCTTCTTCTACCCCTCTTCCCCCTCTCTTTTTCTTTTCTTTCTTCTTTCTTTCTTTCTTTTCTTCCTTCCTTCCTTCCTTCCTTCCTTCCTTTCTTTCTTGTTTTCTTACTTTCCTTCTTTTCTCTTTCTTTCTTTTCTTTTGTTCTTCTCTCTTTCTTTCTTTTTCTTTCTTTCTTTTTTTCTTCTTTCTTTCTTTCTTCTTTCTTTCTTTCTTTCTTTCTTTTTCTTTCTTTTCTTTCTTTCTTCCTTCTTTTTCTTCTTTTCATTCATTCTTTTCATTTTTCCTTGACAATGAAAGAGAGAGAGGGAGAGAGGGGGGATCTGTATGGCTGTCTATGACGGGTGCGTGTCAGCTGGCCTCTCAGCCCTGTCCGACGACGCCCAAACATGACGTGGCGCAGATGAGTCCGCCGCCAGGGTCACCTGCTTTTGGCTCAGGTGCTTGTTCTGAATGAACGTGGCCGCGAGACTGACCAGTCAAATGTTAAGGCTGAGCGCTCGAGCTTCGCTTCAGGGTAATGCACACACTGTTGATTCTGCAGCCGATCCTTTGTCGGCAGCAGCCCAGTGGTTTGATTAACTAAGGCTTATTATGCTAATTTGGAAGTGTTCAAGAGGCCACTCATTCACACACCCACACCCATGTCTGTAGCAACAGCCTGGCCCTTCCCATCACAATCACGGCAAATCCTCAAGGAGCATACAGTGTCAAATCGTCGGCAGGCAACCCACCGGAGGAGACACGTACTGCACTGCTGCCAAGTCACTCCACGGTTCTGACCCAGCATTGGTGGAATCACTACTAAGCCCCTTAGCTTACTGATGACAGTAATTGCTTAGCTGCAAAATGAGACGACTGCAGGCGGAAATCTAAACCATTCTTAAATAAATGTTAGCGAACCGCCCGGAGAAACGTGGACAAACGAGTCACAAGGCAAAACACTACGCGTTTCGACCTCTTAGGTCTTCTTCAGGTAAGATACAAACCAAAAGAACAACGAAAATTCACTTAGCTTTGATCGCTTGCACTGAACTCTGAACTCTGAAGCGATCACAAAGCTGAGTGAATTTGCTTGTTCTACTCGTTTGTTTCTTACCTGAAGAAGACCTAAGAGGTCGAAACGCGTAGTGCTTTGTCTTGTGACTCGCTTGTCCACGTTTCTGGGCGCTTCGCTGACATTTAATGATTGTGTAGTTGCAGAACCAGCGTGAGTGAGCTCTCCCTCTGGAGGGTGCCACTACATCCATCCAGCAATATTCACAATGAATTTGCTGATAGCGATGGTCCCGCCAGAACCATATCAAAGGCATGGATGGGGGGAGAGGTGATCGAAACTGAGATCACCATGACAGAAGGGAATGAAGGGTGACATGAATTTGAAACCAGTATTTTTCAATACTGATTGATGAAGATGAGTATGATGAAGATGATGATGCTGGTTGAAACTGTAAAAGTTTTTCTGATTTATCACAGTGTCAACCAGGCCCGAAAGATACATACACCCCGAAGTGTTGGTCAGGAAATTGGAGCTACTCTCGGAGACGCGCATCCATTATGTGGATGAAAGTCAACTGCGTGGTCTCAGTTTTCTCAGCTGAGCCCACGGCAAACTCAGCTCTGGATAGAGGCTGGTCGGGACAGAAAAAATCCACAATGAATGGCTCTGACGGGAATCAAAGCCACGACCTCCCAGCCGAGAATCTGTGGCACGCTAACCACTTCGCCACAGCGACATGTAAAATCACTTTGTACTTAATTGCAGTATGATGCGCGCAGCCGTTAGACGTTATGCTGTCACAAAACCCACCCCTCTGTAAACACTGCCCCCCCCCCCCCTTACCCCGCCTCCCATCCATCCCCGAATAGTGGCACTTTGGTTATGCGATGATGATGATGATGATGATGATGATGATGATGATGGTGGTGGTGGTGGTGGTGGTGGTGGTGGTGATGGTGGTTATTATTATGCATGTTGATGGTGATCATCATCAACATTATTGTTTTATCATCGTCACATGTCACATCATCAACACACGGCTATCATCACTATGGTTATTATCATCATTATCATTTCCCCCGATTAGCCTTGTAATTATGTATCTGTTAATATTGTCTTCATTACTGTCACTATATCAGTAGTAGTAGTAGTAGTAGCAAAAGTAGTGGTAGTAGTAGTAGTGGTTTTATCAGTAGTAGTAGTAGTAGTAGTAGTAGCAGCAGCAGCAGCAGCAGCAGCAGCAGCAGTAGCAGCAGTAGCGGTAGTAGTAATAGTAATTGTAGTAGTAATAAAAGTAGAACCAGTAGTAGTAGTAGTAGCAGCAGCAGCAGCAGCAGAGCAGTAGTAGCAGTAACTGTAGTAGGAGCAGCAACAGTAATAGTAGTAGTAAGTAGTAATAGCAGTAGTACCTGCGGAAGCAGTAGTAGAAAATGGTAGTAGCAACAGCAGCAGCAGCAGTAGCAGTAGTAGTAGTAGTTGTAGCAGCAGCAGCAACAGTAATAGTAGTAGTAGTAGTAATAGCAGCAGCAGCAGTAGCAGCAGCAGTGGTAGTAGCAGCAGCAGCAGCAGCAGTAGTAGCAGTAGTAGTAGTGTTAATAGCAGCAGTAGTAGTAGCAATAGCAGCAGTAGTAGTAGTAGTAGTAGTAGTAGTAGCAGCAGCAGCAGCAGCAGCAGTAATAACAGTAGCAGCAGCTGCAACAGCAATAGTAGTAGTAGTAGTAGCAGCAGCACTAGCAGCAGCACTGGCAGTAGCAGTGTTAGCAGTAGCAGCAGTACCAGTGGCAGCAGCAGCAGCAGTAATAGTAGTAGTAGCAGCAGCAGCAGCAGTAATAGAAGTAGTAGTAGTAGCAGCAGCAGCAGCAGTAGAAGAAGGAGTAGTAGTAGTAGCGCAGCAGCAGCAGCAGCAGCAGCAGCAGCAGCAGCAGCAATAGAAGTAATGGTAGTAGCAGTGGCAGCAACAGCAGCAGTAGTAGTAGTAGCAGTAACAGTAGTAGCAGTAGCAGTAACAGTAGTGGTAGTAGCAGTAGCAGTGGCAGCAGAATCAGCAGCAGTAGCAGCAGCAGCAGCAGCGCAGCAGTAGTAGTAGTAATAGTAGTAGCAGTACTACAAGCAGCAGCAGAAGCAGCAGAAGCAGTACTAACAGCAGCAGCAGCAGCAGCAGCAGCAGCAGCAGCAGCAGCAGTAGCAGTATTCCCACCTGGGGAAAAGATGAACTCCAGGTTGTCCTTCTCCTTTTCGAAGCGTCGGTCAAAGGTCACGGTGAGCATGAACTCTTGACCCCTCCGGAGCACCAGTTGCTGGGGTTCGGCCGCGGCCACGCAGTGGTATTCGTTGGTGTGGTGGGCATCCGCGTTGTTCTCCACATGAAGTTCAAGGTGACTCACCGTTAATGTCTTCGCTTTCCTCGCCTCGTCCTCCGAAATGCGCATGTTGTCTGCGTCAGTGGTAACAGAGATGAGCAAAATGAAGAAATGAATGAAAAAAAAAAAAAAAAAATGCACGTGTCAACTATGATTATAGTGACCAAGGGAATGACCCTGCACACGGTAGAAAAACTGGGACAGCACAGACCATCAACCCAAGGTTGAAAACAGATCCGGGATTCGCGCTCTGTGATCCAGATCCGCCATCCATTTTCTTTTTTTTTTTTTTTTAATTAACCTTCGCCTTACGTCGTGGGTGTTAGATGACCCACGGTGACGATCCTCACTCGATAACAGGGTCAGTTCTGGAGCTATCTCTACAAACTTTAATGACTCTGTCAATAACGCCTGGACCTACACCTGTACGAAAGCGACTATTTCAGTCAACAAAGGAGAAAGACATGGGTCCCTGATGACCCACGAAATAGGAGAAATAAAGGTATGAAAGTAGAGATTGTTTATGCATGCGTTGATATTGTATTGAGAGTGTGCGGTAGTAAAAATACGTGTTTTACCTACATGCCTACACTTACAAATGATCAAGCTTAAAATGGAATATGAATTGTTGAAAAATTCATGTGCAGGTGTGTGTGTGTGTGTGTGTGTGTGTGTGTGTGTGTGTGTTGTGTGTGTGTGTGTGTGTGTGTAGTATGTATTACACCATGTGCATAAGTATGTGTATGTGTGGGGAGAGTGCTGGGGAAGAGGAACAATTACATCAGTGTATGTAAATACTTTTCGTTCTTGTGCATGCATTTCTCCCTCCCTGTTCTCTCTCTCTCTCTCTCTCTCTCTCTCTCTCTCTCTCTCTCTCTCTCTCTCTCTCTCTCTCTGTATGTGTGTGCGCGTGCGTGCTTTCGTGTGTGTATATATATATGTGTGAGCTTGCGCGAGCATACACCCACACACACACACACACACACAACACACACACACACACGCACACACACGCACACACACACGCACACACACACACACACACACACACCCACACACACACACACACACACACACACACAACACACACACACACACATCAGGATTCATGCACACACACACACACACACACACACACACCACACACACACACACACGCATCCTCCCACTCCCCCCCCCCCCCAGCCCCCACTCCCCATCCCTTAACCCCTACCCCCCCCCACCCCCACCCATACCCCCTACCCCCACCCCCCACCCCCCACCCCCACGCCCATAATCCACCCCATTACCCACCTTCTTCCCGCCGCCTCTCATCGTCGCGGTGCTCCTCTCGAGTCAGATTCTCCGGGGAATACCAGTACCGGAAGGGCCTGTCTCGCCGCCGACGCCACAAGGAGCCGCGCCCGAAGAGCCACGGGTAGCGGTGCCGCAGCGTCGGGCCGTAGATGCGCCGCCGGTACCGGCTGGACCGATAGCCGCCGCCGCCGCCGCCGCCTCCGCCGCCGTACCCATAGTTATCCACCCGTAACCTCCGTCACGATAAGTGTTCGATCCCCCATATCCCCCGGAACGATATGTGGGGGCGTTGTAGGAGTAGCGATTCATGATCGCAGTAGGGGCTGGAAGGTTTTGTTCTTGTGTTGTTGTTGTTGTTGTATGTTTAGATTTTTTATTTTAAAGGAAGGAAACGAGTGTCAGGGATAGATAGTAAGTGAGTTAGCAGGCTCGTCACAGAAGGAGCTATCTTTATTTCCAAGGGTAACAGATAAGCAAACACATGCTTTTTTTTTTTTCATCCGCCCTTGCCCCACTAAGGGACTAACTAAGCATGACTAGCGACTACTAAGCATAACTAGCGACTAAGGTGGTCTGTGAGTGTGTGTGTTGTGTTGTGTTGTGTTGTGTTGTGTGTGTTGTGTTGTGGTTGTTGTTGCTGTTGTTGTTGTTGTTGTGTGTGTGTGTGTGGAACAGTGCATCA
>JADBJO010004021.1:17500-22500 GCA_016801955.1 Conus betulinus | reverse complement strand
TTCTCATCGATCAGCATTAAAAAAAAAAGTCTCAAATTCTGTGGCCCTTCATGCCCTGCTCTCATGGTGACCTCAGTTTCGATGTCCTCTCTCCGCGTCTGTGGCCTTGGTTTGGTTCCGTCGGGGTCACCGGTATCGGCGAGTCCCATGGGGGCTGTCGTTGGACGGACGTGGTGGCGCCCTCCGGAGGGAGAGCTCACTCACGCCGGCTCCGCGACTAAGCAATTATTGTCGTCAGTAGGGGGCTTAGTAGGTGGTGTCCTGCGTATGTTAGATCAGAACAGGACACCACTGAACACCACTGAAGTGACTCGGCAGTGCAGTGTCCCTCCGATGGGTTGCCTCCTGACGACTTAACATTGACTGCTGCCTGTGGATTGCCGTGTCGGGGCTGCGGCGGGGGCCGACCGGGCTGTGGCTGTGGACAGGGTGTCGGAATGAGCGGCGTGGGTGCACTGCCTCTGGGGTGGCGCAGAGGTAGATTTCCTTCCTGCTCTTTTTTTTTTTTTTTTTTTTTTTTTTTTGATGTAGAGTTCGACATTACTGGAATTATCGGAAAGAGAAATACGGAGGACTCGGATCTAGAAAAAGGTAGGTGGACACGTCCAATCTGTCCGGTGGTCAGGGCTTGGGTATATTTTCAAGTGTAGCTATCCATCGTAGTAGCTTCCTGAAAATTCTCTAGACATCGGAGTGGTCTTGGTAGCTGTTGGTAGTGGGTTGCTTGGGGATGAATTTGAGACGTTTTGCTAGGACTGGTCTTTCATCATTGGTGAGGGTGAGATTGTCAGGAATGCTGTGAACAAGGTGGCAGTGTTGTTCACAGGTGGTATTAGGATCACTGTTGTGCCTCTGCAATTGCTAAAGGAGTACATTCTAAATTTATAATATTGTTACGATACGAGTTTTCCTTCGAGGGAGTTAAAAAAAATACTGGTATCTTGTCGGGGTCAAAATCATGATGAACAGTGACGATAATGATTATGATGTGACGGCATTCCGTTTCGGTATGAGGCTACAAGATGGGGCTGT
This sequence comes from Conus betulinus, assembly GCA_016801955.1. Classification (NCBI taxonomy): domain Eukaryota; kingdom Metazoa; phylum Mollusca; class Gastropoda; order Neogastropoda; family Conidae; genus Conus; species Conus betulinus. Next base: position 21,468 of record JADBJO010004021.1, on the reverse strand, counting down.
TCGTTTGTGCTTTCTTACATAGCACACAGCACGCTCCATCTTCAGCCAGGTCCAAGAGGTACAAACACCTGCAGGGTCGGCAAGGACTCTCTCTCTCTCTCTCTCTTTCTCTAACACACACACACACACACACACACACACACACACACACACACACACACACACACACACACACACACACACTCAAACACATCTATGCATGTCGCACGCGCTTACTCGCACGTATACATCCAGACGTTTTTTTTTTAAAATTTATTTTATTTTGCTTCAAAAAGATAGCGAAAAACTATACACCAGCATAAAAGATAACAAAGCTACTAATATATGACACAGCACTGCAGTGCACAAACATAAGGATGCACAGCACAGTATATTTCATTAACTTGTAGGAACCCTTGCATGCATAGTATGGCACAGGCAAAAAAAAAGTCGTTAGTTTTATTTCACTGATGCGGATGAAGGATTGGGGGTTGAGGGAAAGGGGCGCGGACACGTGATTTCTCACATCTTCTTCTTTTACCGTGCTCTACACCCGCAAAGCGCAAATGGTCAACACGCGCAAGCGATCGCTAAAGTCATTTTCTGCTTTTGATCGAAGTGGATATTCAGCAGTCTACATTCAATCCAATCAACAATGCAATCCTCAACAAATCAACAGCATTTAAACCTAACACAGAAAGGGTACTTTTACACACACACACACACACACACACACACACACACACACACACACACACACACACACACACACACACACAGCATACAAAAAGGGGATGTGGGGAGGGAGTCGGAGAGAGGACGGTGAAGGTGGAGGTGGGGGGTGGGGTGGGTATCAAACAACTAGTTTAGAAAACGAACCGCTGTTGAAGACAAAATCAACCCTTGTACGCACTTCCATTCAAAGAGACATCGCTATCACTACCATCCATGCTCTTTCTGTCTAAGACGGGTCTGCTATAGCCTGCATTTGCCATTCATTTAATCTGAAACCGATTTTTTTTTTTTAAAAGGCTTCTTTTCATATCACTACAGATCGTGGAGGTGCTACAACAGACGCACCAAAACTGGTGTTGTTACTGTCTGAGTAAATGCTCATCCTACAATTTCAATGGGCAGTAGGAAATGTTTGGCAGAGCCCCATCGCCTCTCCCTGTATCCCAATGCATGTTGCGTGTATATTACGCTTCCGAACGCGGACACACTTGACAGGATCTATTTGATCTTCCATGTGGTCGCAAAAAAAATTTCCAACAGTTTCTTCACATACGCTGACACGGGGGATTCAGAAGAATCCCACCCTGCACTTCACTCATCAGGCATTTTCGGGATTCGAACCCCGCAATCCCTAAGACTGCATATAACTCAATATACGAGCTCTTCAAATGGTTTGTATAAATGAAATGAAAATCTTACAGCTTGTTGGAAGAGAACGCTTGAGCAAAATCAGCGGTAAGCATGACTGAGCAGGTGGTAGGTCTGTGCATGGCTGAGCAGGTGGTAGGTCTGTGCATGCATGACTGAGCAGGTGGCAGGTCTGTGCATGGCTGAGCAGATGGTAGGTCTGTGCATGACTGAGCAGGTGGTGGTCTGTGCATGACTGAACAGGTGGTAGGTCTGTGCGTGATTGAGCAGGTGGTTGGTCTGTGCATGACTGAACAGGTGGTAGGTCTGTGCGTGATTGAGCAGGTGGTTGGTCTGTGCATGACAGAGCAGGTGATAGGTGTGTGCATGACTGAGCAGTGTGGTAGGTCTGTGCATGGCTGAGCAGGTGGTGGGTGTGTGCGTGACTGAGCAGGTGGTAGGTCTGTGCATGGCTGAGCACTTGGTAGGTGTGTGCATGATTGAGCAGGTGGTAGGTCTGAACATGACTGAGCAGGTGGTAGGTGTGTGCATGACTGAACAGGTGGTAGGTCTGTGACACTGACAGGGTCTGGAACAACATGGCAGTGCCAAAATCTGGTATAGATTAGTAAACCCATCACAACGAATATAATAACTGGCTGATCGTGTATCCGACTGAGCGATGAATGAGCAATAGTGGTGGCAGATGTAATGGTAATAATAAGGGTAGTGTTATTGATACTAATTATCATCATCGGTGTTATTGTTACTATGATAGTTGTTGTTTTTGACTGTCTCTTTCCCCCTCCCAGTTCATTTCACCACCATCCCTCCACTTCTCCCTCTTTGTGTTCACTCCTTACACCCCCTCACTCCTCCTTCCCTATCCCCCCCCCCCCCCTTTTATCCATGCCTTGCTACAATCTCCTCCCCCCCATCACTCAGTGAACCTATTCCAGTAAACTCCCCCCCCCCCCCCCCATGAACTCTTTTCAGTTTTCACAACCACAAAATTGCACAGTTTTATTAGTCACATGACCGGAGTTGGTGCTTGTGGAAGGTTCTCTAACAAACCAAAATATTGCAAGTTTATTCATGGGCTGTTGCAAGGCTTCAACCTTTCATCTTCCCAAAGAATGATCCAGTTCCATTGACCAAGCAGTATAAGGCGACAATGACAACATCATCAACAACAAAAGTGAGCTGACTCATAACAAGTCCAGTTGAGCAAATACTATAATCCAGTAACATGTTCAGTGTTAGAATAAAAACCGTAAGACAAATTCAATCACATGCTCGATTGAAATGATACGTTAATGAAATACCATCTCACCAATTAAGCGATGGAAGGAAAATCTCAGGTAGTAGTAAGAATCTCGATTTTTGGCGCCGAAAGTAAGCCATACATTGAGCAAGCTCTGTTGTTGTAGTCTAGTTGAGCAAACAGATTGATGACCTGACACAGAAGGCCTGAGCACGTCCCTACAGATCCGGCGAGCAGCTGACCCCCCCCCCCCCCCCCCCCCCCCCCCCCCCCCCCGGAAATGGAGGCATGCATACTGAGAGATCCAGAGCTAATGTACACGTGACCTGGCACCCTGGGGCCTCGCAGACAAAATCGTGACTTTGGTGCCAAGTGTCAGATGCGAGGAATAATCACTCTCCATCCTGGCACCTCTTGTCTGTTTCTTTGCTAGTTTCTTTTTGCAAAGTTACCTAAAAAAAAAAAATTTTAAACAAGGAAAAAAGAAAGGAAGAAGAAAAAGAAGAAAGGGGAAAAAAAACACCCGGACCACCAACAACAACAACAACAACAAAACCCTCAAACTTCATCAGAGATTGAACGCATCTATGGCAGGACCCATCTGATTTAGGATCCGGTCGAACACACACTAGAACGGAAACACTATCAAGGGAAGTTAGCCAGCTGGGTTGTCAACAGGAGGATAACTGCCCCCTGAAAGACGTTTTCTTTCATTCAAATACTGAGGCGGGAATTGTTTAAGCAATAAACGTATCAGCGTGTGTGTTTATTTAGCATTAATTTACATAAAGCATTACCATATTGTTCAGTTGAAGTCATTTTGATCCTCGACGGAAGGGAACACAAGGGAGAGAAATCATGTTTGAAGGCGAATCAGCGGTAGTGGTTCCTGTGTGCAGAGTAATTCTGCCGCGTTACGCCAGGTCAGTCGGCTGATCCAGGTTTGTTCAGTTTGCAACTTTGATGGAGAAATAACTCTTCAATTCGTACCAACGATTATTTCCCTTAAGGAGAAAGGTGAATGGCAGCTCCGTTCATATAAGTGAAGGTTGTACAACATTTTCCCCATGAAAATGAACACAAGCAAATTGATAATTATATTCGAAGAAATGAATTTTTGTGGAATATTGAATTTTTGTAGTATTAAAAACGTTCATGTTTTGTATGTACATCTTCCTCTACCATCCCCCTCCCCCACCCTAAACAAGAAGAAAAAAAAAATGAAAAAAATTTTAAAAGGAATAAAGTGATAATAATAATAATAATAATAATAATGATAATAATAATAATAATAATAGCAATAATAACAATAATGATTCTTGTAGTAGTAGTAGTAATAGTAGTAGTGGTATTGATGGTGGAG
>JADBJO010004021.1:0-7500 GCA_016801955.1 Conus betulinus | reverse complement strand
CAGCTCGTTTCACGGCCTCCCTCTCCTCCTCAGTGCCTGCACACACAACAGGTGACGCAATCTATAGCAGCTAGAAATTCTTGTGTGAGTGTGCGGCCAGTGGCGGTGTTTTCACAACACGCGCTCGCGGCAAACGAGGAAAGACACCGGCGAAAGATGGCGACAGTATCTCGGGGAACATGTAAGAAAGTGGCCATCAAAACAAACGTCCTGTGACAGGTGCACTGAAAGTAGTAAATCCTTCTGATTGGTGCACGAAAAGTAGAAATGTCTTCTGACTGATGCATCAAAAGTAGTAATGTCCTTTGATTGGTGCACGAAAAGTAGTAATGTCCCCTGATTGGTGCACGAAAAGTAGAAATGTCCTCTGATTAGTGCATCAAAAAGTAGTAATGTCCCCTGATTGGTGCACGAAAAGTAGAAATGTCTTCTGGTTAGTGCATCAAAAGTAGTAATGTCCTGATTGGTGCACGAAAAGTAGTAATGTCCTCTGATTGGTGCACGAAAAGTAGAAATGTCCTCTGATTGGTACACGAAAAGTAGTAATGTCCTCTGATTGGTGCACGAAAAGTAGTAATGCCCTCTGATTGGTGCACGAAAAGTAGAAATGTCCTCTGATTGGTGCATGGAAAGTAGTAATGTCCCCTGGTTGGTGCATAGAAAGTAGTAATGTCAGCTGATTGGTGCATGGAAAGTAGTAATGTCCTCTGATTGGTGCACGAAAAGTGCTAAGGTCCTCGGATTGGCGCATGAAACGATCAGAATCTTTTCACTTTCCAGCGAAGAGACATTGAAGAAGTAGTCATACTTACTGTTGAATCTCTCTTGAGCCCATTTCTTTCCATCGTCCCTCACAAGCTTCGCCACTAGCAAAATCTTGCCACAAAATTCGCAAGTAACTCACTTCTGATGCTAAATCAAGCTGAGTGCAAACTCACAAAAGGGATCCTATAAAACTGTTTCACATGCGACAGGTGCACTGTTCACTGCCAGCACATGCACACTAGGCGCCCTCTTCACTGCCACCACACGGCAAGTACCCTTTTAACTGCCAACACACGCAACTGATGCCCTCTTCGCTATCTACACAATCAACAGGTACCTTCTTCACTGCCTACACACACACAACAGATACACTCTTCAGAACCTAAACAAACAACAGGTCGACGTTTTAACTACCTACACACCACTGGTACCCTCTTCGCTTCATACACACAAGAGGTACCCCTCTCCATTATGCAGTACACACATAGGTACCCTTTTCACAATCAACACACATAACAGGTACCCTCTTCACTACCTACACACACAACAGGTGCCCTGTTCAATACCAAAGCACACAACAGGCGTTAGCTTCCCTACGTACATACACAACACACGACGGTCGATCCATGAATGTCACAACACATCTGCTACGCATTTGAGGCAACAGTGACTAGGAAGTACAGCTAAATCAATTAATAAGTGAGTAATGCATGAACAAAAGGCTGAAGAAAAGATCCCACGGACAAGATCCAGACTGTTACGCAGCTAGCTGGTCACACTTTTCAAGAGTGCCTCAATGATATGGTCTGCGCTACTACTATGGTTGTGTGTGTCAATGGGTATGCATGTGCATGCACCCTTGCACGTGTGTATTGCTGATACACGTACACGTGTACGTGTTTGAGTGCTCACATACATTTGCATTTATGTGTGTATGCGAACATTTGTACGTGCAAATTAAGGCTGTTCATGTGCAGAATATGGGAACAGTGCACGGTAATTCATCTATGGAAAAAACATCATACAAACATATATCCATATGAATATAATATACAGTAGAAACTGTCATGAAGTTTCAGCCCAAAGGCCTTCTATTTACAAATAGGGACTGGAGCAAATGTAAAAATCCATCTCAATTCATATACACAACTTTTAAATGACAGACTCGCGTTTAAAGGAAAGGGGTTATGAGAACAAATCTTTCTGCAGAGGTTGCTTTCCTTTGTGTTATTGTTCTTCCAAAGGCGATGTGTGCTGCCTCATTTTCAGATATTCCTCAAAGTGCTGCTGGGATATTACCACTGGAAGAATATAGGAACCTTGCATGCACCAAATTTGTCAAAAGAAGTTCTGCTAAGACAGCAATATAAGCCACGAAGAATATTAGATCGGATACTGATTTTCCCAGTGTAATGAAAAGGTTGATCTTCTAGCAAAGAGAGGAGCAAAAGGATCATCACATTCGCATTTTTTTTGAACTTCTCTCTGTCAGTGCATGAGTGCTAAACTTTTGGCAGAAAAAGTACAATTTTCTCATTTTCATTTGATAGAAAGAGAAACTGGGTGTTTTGGTTTACACGATGAAATGAAAATATTTATGAAAAGTTAGGCATATCAACTGATCACATTCTTTCGTGTAACTTAATGAAAAAAAAAAAATCCATTCCAAGTACGTCTGTACAGCCTATTCAAAAAATGTTTCCCTGTCAGCAACTGAAACAAATCTTTTCTTTTTGCACCTAGCTAAAAGTCCAATTGGCAAATACTTATAATGGATAACAGTCATGGTGAGATCAGACAGAAGAGAGTTATATGGGGTTTTTTGTATCTTTGATTAAGTGGATATTCTATTTTTGTGTTATAGCTGTAGATAAGTTAATTCTTTTGACTCGTTGTGTTAACTTTTTTCAACGGCCTCAATTTTATTTCGTCTAATATCACATAATGTGGAAAAACGTAAAACAAAACAAAACAACAAGCACAACCACAACCACCACCACCACCACCACACCACCACAACAACAACAACAACAACACACACACACACACACACACACACACACACACACACACACCACACACACACACACACACACACACACACTATACCAGCAATCATATCAGGAGAGAGACAAGCACGCAAGTCACACATATTCTTCCTGCGTTGTGGCAGAGTAGCAAATCAGTCAACATGGATTAAATAAGGACGGTATACAGTACCAAACTACGGCAAAGCACACAGACTACAGAACGGACGGTTCAGACCTTCAGGGTGCTTGTAGGTGTTGGTCAGATCCATGCGATAGATCTCGTCTTCAGTGCTGCCCTCTGGCTTCATGTACTCGGGAAGCAGGGAGCTTATCTTGCGTCCGATACTGAAATCATCAGCCATTCCGTGCCATGCACGGACATACATCATTATGGTTTCTGCTTGCGTGCATATACAAAATAGATACATTCATTCAGTCGTTATATACAAATTCTCAAGAGCAAGCATGCTCAAGCATACACGTGAATGCACACACTCGCGCACACATTTATACATGTGCACGCGCACGCGCGGGACACACACACACACACACACACACACACACACACACACACACACACACACACACTCGATCAGCCACAAAACACATACTCACACCATTCGACACACAGCTCAATCAGGCCACACGCTATATACTCCCACAGAGAGAGAGAGAGAGAGAGAGAGAGAGAGGAGAGAGAGAGACAAATGAGAGGAGAGAGAGAGGAGAGAGAGAGAGAGAGAGAGAGAGAGAGAGAGAGAGAGAGAGAGAGGAGAAAGAGGGGAGAGAGAGAGAGAGAAGAGACAGAGAGACGAGAAGGAGCGAAAAGTGGCAGACCTCTGCCCAAAGACGTACAGACAGACAGACGGACGGACAGACAGACAGACAGACAGACAGACAAACAGACAGACAGACAGACAGACAGAGAGGCAAGACTGACTTGTGTTGAATGACAGCCGACACGGTGTCAAACTCGTCCTCCTCTCCCTTGGTCCAGTGGACCATCTCGGCGTTGACCTCGCTGAAGACGAAGGCGGTATCGAACCCCACCCCGATCTCCCCTCTCTTCACCGCTTTCACCGGACAGGGTCCACACTGCATCAGTCCTGATCCGCCACGACACGACACGACACGACACGCACACGCACATCATCGTCAGCCTGCTCAGACGACCCTAAACCTCGTCAAGGCCTGTCTACTTCGTACCTTGTCTGTCAGGTCTACCCCATCATCACTGTCTAACCGGTATCTCGTCAGTCCTGGAGAGCTGTTCAACTTCAGTCGGCTGTGTCCAACTCGCACGTCGTAAGCCCAGTTCATCTCTTCCTGCTTCGTCAGTCCTGTCTATCATCCTACATCGTCAGCCTTGTCTATCATCCTACATCGTCAGCCCCCGTTTAGGCCAACTTACCTCGTACATCGTCAGCCCTGTCTTGGCCTACTTACCTCGTACATCGTCGGCCATATATACTTACCTCGTACATCGTCAGCCCTGTCTACTTACCTCGTACATCGTCAGCCCTGTCTACTTACTTCGTACATCGTCAGCCCTGTCTACTTACCTCGTACATCGTCAGCCCTGTCGTACATCGTCAGCCCTGTCTACTTACCTCGTACATCGTCAGCCCTGTCTACTTACCTCGTACATCCTCAGCCATTTCTATCGTTGTACATCTCAGCCCTTTCTATCGTTGTACATCCTCAGCCCATTCTATCGTTGTACATCGTCGGCCATTCTATCGTTGTACATCCTCAGCCCCATCTATCGTTGTACATCCTCAGGTTCTATCGTGTGTACATCGTCAACCCTGTCGAATTCGTCCATTGTCTCAAGGTGTGTGTGTGTGTGTGTGTGTGTGTGTGTGTGTTGTGCGTGCGTGCGTGCGCGCGCGTGCGTGCGTGTGTGTGTGTGCGTGCGTGCGTGAGTGCGTGCGTGTGTGTGTGCGCGCGCGCGTTTGTGTGTGTGTGTGTGCGTGGTGTGTGTGTGTGTGTGTGTGTGTGTGTGTGTGTGTGTGTGACAGCAATATTGATAATATGCTTGTGTTTATATAACGCTTCGACTTAGTATATATGTCAGTTACTCACTCTTTGGAACGTCGGTGGACAGTCTCTGAGATAACTCTCTCTGGACGGGACTCTCTTCTAATCTTAATCTTAATCTCTCTCACTTGTGTCCGTCTATCTATCTGTACGTTCGTCCATCTGTCCGTCTGTCTGTCTGTTCCCCAACCTGTCTCTCTCTCTCTCTCTCTCTCTCTCTCTCTCTCTCTCTTTCTCTCTCTCTTCTCGAGGACACAACACACACACACACACACACACACACCCACAGGAGAGACAGAGAGAGACACAGAGACACAGACATACACGAGAGCGAGAGAGAGAGAGAGGAGAGAGAGAGAGAGAGCAGAGAGAAAGCAGCAGCAGCAGCAGCAGCAGCAGCAGCAGCAACACTAACATCAGGAGAAGCAGCAGCAGCGAACTATATCATCAAGCCCTTAGTCACGTCACAGGAGACAGCTTCACCTGTTGCCCTGCCCCTAATTGCTTCTTCGTCACCAAGCGTCACTGCATCACCGACTGACGTCATCAGCCGACGACATTAACTCACCGAGACTTTGCTCCTGAGGTGTCGCATCTATGACGTGCCAACCGTCATAGCCCTCCTCGTAGAACTTGACCTTGAGGTCAGGGCGTAGGATCCACACTTCATTCCACACGTGGAAGTTTCCTACAGAAAACATCGAGATTCAAGATCTAAGCTTTCTAACCCCCCCCCCCCCCCCCACCCCCCCACCCACCAATACCACCACACCACCACCACACAGAGGTTAACTGGAACGAAGATTACAAAAGAAAAACGAAAGCGTTTCCACAGACTAAATGCAAAAAGTAAACACATCAAGCTGAAGAAATAATTGTTAAAAACAAACAAACAAACAAACAAAAAACATTGAGTGATCCGAGTACAATTTTCGTGCAGAATATTTTTGTTGGATTGGGTGGAACTTTTCTTTTTTTTTTTTTTTTCTTTTTCTTTTTTTTTTTTTACAATAAAATATTACAAAATTAAAAAAAAAAACAGATATGTTTTTACCCCACACGAACAAATTTGCCGAATGTATTTTACAAGGCATATGTTGCACGTTCCGTCATACGATGACACCTATCTCCAACGACGTTCTTGTTACAACATGTTACACTTTGTCCTCCCTCGAACTGACATCTTTGCTGCCCAACTCGGTCTGCAGTCTATAGAACCACTGCAAAAGTAAACACGAGACACGATAGTCATTGTACATGTCTTCACCCAAAACAGGTTTGAAACCGGTGTGAAACAGACCCTTATTAGATACTTAAGACCACATCCTCCAGTCGTCGAAATGACGATTTATGAGACTGTCAGACATATATTTTTTTCACACAGTAAGCTTTTTTTGTTTCCTAAACACAAGCTTTCCAGTCTCAATTAAGTCCCTTCTCTGTGCGACCCAGCCATCACGTTCAGTAAGCAGAACCTTACGCTTTCCCATCACTATGCGCAGAATGGTTCCAGGTTAACTGATGTTTTCTCCCACTAAGACAATTTCAAATCTTTCTTCACAGTTCTGAATTTCAAGTGTGTTTCTTTTTCTTCCTATCTTCAGTTTTGTTTAGCTCATAACATGATGAGCAGTAATGAAACGTCTCCGAGAAGGAGTAGGCCCTCGGATAGCCAGACATCGACATTTCCCCAGGAAGTGTTTGCTGCTACGCTTGCAGCAGAAGTTGTGAATGTGTGTGACGGGTGATGAAACTGGAAAGAGCTGTGAGAGATCACTTCCAATGAAAAGATACAGAGGCTCCGGCAAGGTACAACGGTGGTAAAAAGGATGCACGCTGATGGTCTCACCAGACAGAGTCTCTTCCCATGTCCTCCAGGACATCACCGTCATCGTCCAGGTAGATGTCGATTGTGCACGTGGCGTCCGTGTCGTGAGCTGACTGAAAGTTGGTGACACTGCGGGCACGGGATACCTAGGGCTCTGCACACAGTGTCCAAGCACAGTGACGCTCTGAACACTACCCCCACTACAGTAATGCTCTGAACACTACCCCCACACTACAGTAATGCTCTGAACACTACCACAACACAGTAATGCTCTGAACACTACCCCAAACACAGTAATGCTCTGAACACTGCCCCACACAACACAGTAAATGCTCTGAACACTGCCCCCAACACAGTAATGCTCTGAACACTGCCCCACACACGTAATGCTCTGAACACTGCCCCAACACCAGTAATGCATCTGAACACACCCCAACACAGTGATGCTCTGAACACTGCCCCAAAACACAGTAATGCTCTGAACACTACCCCAACACAGTAATGCTCGAACACTGCCCCAACACAGTAATGCTCTGAACACTACCCCAAACACAGTAATGCTCTGAACATACCCCAACACAGTAATGCTCTGAACACTACCCCCAAACACAGTAAGCTCTGAACATACCACAACGAGTAATGCTCTGAACACTGCCCCCAAACAGTAATGCTCTGAAACATGCCCCAACACAGTAGTAATGCCTGAACACAACCCCAACACAGTGATGCTCTGAAACACTGCCCTCAAACAGGTATGCTTCGGAACCCTGCCCACAACCACAGTGATGCTTGAACACTGCCCCAACACAGTACTGCTCTGAACACTGCCCCAACACA
>JADBJO010004020.1:191810-216434 GCA_016801955.1 Conus betulinus | reverse complement strand
ATGACACCTACACACATGAACGCTAGCTCCCCACCGACCACCCCACCCCCTGCCATGGTTTCCCTCTTCTGAAAACCATACCAATTTAGTCAGGGCCACACTGAGGTCTGATTTTGTCCGCCAAGGTTCCTCATTATGCCCTTCAGCCCCCGACAATGGCCAGCGTGGGTCGCAAGGGCACTGAAAAGGCCAGTCCCTTGGCAAGGCATGACAGGTCGTAGACTTGGAGACGTTCGCATTTCTTTCTTATTGTATGATGATCCACAAAAGTAGGATGATAATCATAACGATCCCGAGTTCCAATATTGTCTGGGACTACATTATCCTTTCATAATTTAGTAACCGGGCGTTGATCAGGACCAATATCAATCGATCAACCATCAACCAAACACTTCATGCATCTATTTGACAACGCTTCGTGTCTTTTGGTGGCTAACATCGAAGTTCCCCGACTGTTCACTTTTTGGTTATATGGACGGTCTGTCAGCTTTAGTTAAGTCTTGTAAGCTTCTACTCTTGTCATGAATAATGCATGAGACAGAATCCGTCTGGTGCCGACTGTCGGCTTTGGCTGGTGGCTGAAGACGGAATAGACACGTGGGCATTATGCAAAATGGCTTGTCAGATGACACCTCATTGGTCATTTCCGTGACGCACTAGGTGGCAGGTGTGACGATATCCGTGGCGACCGGTTCTGCTAATGACTCGCCTCTCCCGGTAAATGTGCCGCGCAGCAGTCGATGAAAATCACCTTGCCTGGGGTTTCACTGCGGATAACTACCTGACAACTATCCCGGACTGCGTTTGTGTGTCGGCCCGGTTAGACCATAGACTGTCTGTCGTCTGGCGTCTGTTCGTCTGTCTGTCTCCGTCTGTCTGTCTCCCTCCCTCCCTCCCCCCCCTCTCTCTCTCTCTCTCTCTCTCTCTTCTCTCTCTCTCTCGTTAAAGTTAACTACCTGACAACTACCCCGGACTGCATTTGTGTGTAGGCCCGGTTAGACCAAGACTGTCTGTCCGTCTGTCTGTTCGTCTGTCCCGTCTGTCAGTCTGTCTCCGTCTGTCTGTCTGTATCTCTCTCCCCCCCCCCCCTCTCTCTCTCTCTCTCTCGTTAAAGTTACAGATATATCCTATCTTGGGACGTTTTTTCACAACAAAATCAACCTGGCTGAAAATGTGTAGGAAATGAACGAGACGATAAATGAAGATTTTTGAGAACAACGATTAAACTGGAATTCAATTGTTATTCAGAATTATTTGATACCCAAATATTTGATACGGGTGGGGTTCCACATACGAAAAAAAAATTGTTACGCAATAAGACGTATTATGCGTATACAATTACGTAATTCAGATAAAATGATTTACGATGAAAATAAACGGTATCTTTCTTTATAGAAACTTATGTCAAATCCAGTAAATGATGTATGTTAAAGTGGACGATATCTTCTGTTTATAGCAAATTATGTCAATAAAATGAATTTATGTTGAAAGTGGACGATATCTTCTATTTATAGAAACTTGACAACATCTTCTGTTTATAGGAACTAATGTCAAATCCATTACACGAATTGTGGTGAAAATGGATGACATCTTCTGTTTACAGGTACTGATGTCAAATCTATTCAATGAATTGTGGTGAATGTGGACGATATCTTCGTTATAAGAACTACTGTCCAATCTATTCAATGAATTGTGGTGAAAGTGGACGATATCTTGTGTATATAGGAACTTACGCCAGTCATTTCATGAATTGTGTGAAAGTGGACGGTTTTTTCTGTTTATAGGTACTTGTTATTAAATCAAAGAAAATGGTTTATTGTGAAAATGGATGACATCTTATGTTTACAGGGATTTTTGTCCAATCCGTAAATGCCAGTTAAGATTGGTTCATATACTACGATCAGACTGCTGCACTCAGGTATATAATGCTTGTTTTACATCATGAACAGGAAAGTGAAATTGGCTTTTATTGTCTAAAACAAAATTGCCAGAAATGGTTTTAATATATACTGCTCAAAACAATTGAAAGGCACATGGAAATTTGCACGCGATGCACCTTTGCCTTATGGATTGAGTCAGAGTCCTCAGAGTCATCTGGGATATTGCTTGCCACTCCTGCTCAAGGAACTGGCACAGCTGGTTGAGGTCAACTGGCGGGGGGTGATTGCTTCGAAGTCGCCGGCCCAGCACGTCCCATAGGTGCTCGATTGGATTAAGGTCCGGTGAGCAGGCTGGCCAGTCCATGTGGATCACGTGTTGCTGCTGAAGAAAGTTGTTGACGACTCGAGCCCTGTGAGGTCTGGCGTTGTCGTCTTGAAGTACCGCGCCTGGTCCAGTAGCTTGCAGAGCTGGCAGCACAAGGGGCTGCAGGATGCCATCCCTGTAGCCCACACCGTTGAGGTTGCCTTGCACCATGTGCAGGGGGGTTCTGTAGTTCCGTGCCATCCCTCCCCCCACACCATTATGGATCCACCACCTTAGCGATCACGCTCGCTCACGAGACCATCGTGATAGCGTTCTCCTTGCCGCCGTCAGACACGGTTCCTGCCGTCATGAAATGATAAGGCAAAGCGGAACTCGTCAGTAAACAATACTCTTGCCCACTGATCTCTGGTCCATGCTAAGTGACGCTGGGCCCAAGCCAAACGAGCAGCACGGTGAGCTGGTGTCAGGACAGGACGGACGGCTGGTCGTCTTGAGCGCAGGTGTGCCTCTCTCAACCGGTTCCGAATGGTCTGGTCACTGACGGTGACATTGCCGGCTGCTTGCTGCCCCCCTGAGTGTGTCGGAAGTGGCCGTTCTCTGCCTCAGAGCTGACAGGACAACAAACCTGTCCTGCTGCCTGGAGGTGGACCTTGGGCGTCCTGGACGTCTTCGCTCAGCAACACTTCCTGTCTGGTTGAAGCGGTCTCTCAAAGTCTGAATGACTGAATGGGCGACTGACAGTCGACGACCAACCTCTCGCACCCCCACGCCCTCCTGAAGCCACGCAATTGCCCGCCCGTGGTCATCCTGACTCAGTCGTTGTGTCTCCGAGGCATGGTTGCAAAAGTGCCGTAAACACAGGCATAAATGCCCACCAGTCTCTCAAAACTGGCTGACCTGTGTTCAGATAAGACATGGGTTGCACGTGCATTGCAGTATTCCTGCAGTTCAGATGTGCTCTGTTGCACAGGCCTGTTTGATTTGCACCCTTTTTTTTCGTGCAGTATGTGCACATTTCAGTTCACCGCTGTGATGTGCATGACACAGACTGAGTTGATTTCTGATCAAATTCAAGTTGACTGATCAGGCATGCAACCAGATTCAGTAAGTTTGGGTGGGTGCAGTGCCGTGTTATTGGAAAAAATAAAGTCAAACAAGGTACCCTAAAAAGTGGTGGTGGCCTTTCAATTATTTTGAGCAGTATAGTTTTTGGTTTGTCAGAGAGTGGGCAATGAAGTACAGTTACTATCTGAAATTAAGGAACATTTGATTGTTCTTTTTTATGGACAAAACATTGATGGAAACGATAAGATGGAGTAGTTTCTCTCGTTTAAAAGCGATTTTGAGAATGAAGATTTCTTGATCGCTACATATGAACGGCACAAACATGATTTTAACGAAATTCCGAACTAGAAAGTTGGGACTCAATGTTACAAAAAGAGACAGAAGAAGAAGAAGAAGAAGAAGAAGAAGAAAGATGGTTTGAAGCACTGGACAATAAAGCATACTGCGTGTGCAGAAAGAAATAGCACTGAAGATGAAGCACTTTTTGATTTTAATCGCTCTGCTTATTTACATGTTCTCTCTCTCTCTCTCTCTCTCTCTCTCCTCTCTCTCTCTCTCTCTGTGTGTGTGTGTGTGTGTGTGTGTGTGTGTGTGTGTGTGTGTGTGTGTGTGTGTGTGTGTGCATCATTTAAATTTTTTCTTTACGTCACAGATCTAGTCATCATGCATTTTTTACGCTTTGAAATATTCTTGAAATATCTAGACCTGAAGAAGGGGCGAGTCTCACACACAACCACACCCCACCCACCCACTCCCACCACCCTTAACCCACCCCCACCCCCACCCCCCCACATAATTAGAATTTCACATGTAGATTTTAAAAGGAAAGTGAATTTGTGAATTGTTCAGTCTGAAATGCATTTTTTTTTTTTTTTTTTTTTGCTGTCCTAACTTATGCGCCACCTCATAGGCAGTGCACCCACGCCGCTCATTCCGACACCCCGTCCACAGCCACAGCCCGGTCGGCCCCGCCGCAGCCCTGGCACCAGCAATCCACAGGGAGAAGTCAATATCAAGTCGTCAAGAGGCAACCCACCGGAGGAGACACTGCACTGCTGCCGAGTCACTTCGGTGGTGTTCAGTGCGCCTGTTCTGATCTAACATACGCAGACACCACCTACTAAGCCCCCTACTGACGACAATAATTGCTTAGTCGCGGAGCCGGCGTGAGTGAGCTCTCCCTCCGGAGGGCGCCACCACGTCCGTCCAACGACAGCCCCCATGGACTCGCCGATACCGGTGACAATGACAGAACCAAACCAAGGCCACAGACGTGGAGAGGACATCGAAACTGAGGTCACCATGAGAGCAGGGCATGAAGGGCCACAGAATTTGAGACATTTTTTTTATGCTGATCGATGAGAATGAGGATGATTAAGATGATGCTACTGATTTCCATTTCGGTGTGAGACTACATGACAGGGCTGTACTCTACGCTTCCTTTCATAATATATCCCAGCGTCAACCAGGCCTGAGAGATACAGGCACCTGCAGTGTTGGTCAAGAAATTTGAGCAACACCCTCAGAAACGCATCCATTAAGTGGATAAAACTCGACTGTGTGGTCCCAATCTTCCCAACTGAGTCCGCAGCAAACTCAACTCTGGGTAGGAGCCGATCGGGGCAGCAGAAAAAACCCACATGACTCTGATGGGAGTCGAACCCACGACCTCTCAGCCGGGAGTTCACGACGCTAACCACTTCGCCACGGCGGCTGGTGAAATGCATATTTTAAGCTTGGCTTCTTTCCGTGAGTGGTAACCCGGTTTTAAAAACAAATAAACAAACAACATGTGCGCGCTCTTGCATCTTTTTGTGTTCGTGACTTAGTAGCCTATGTTTCTTTCTTTCCTATTTCAAATTCATTAGCTCATGTTTCTTTCCTTTCTTTCTGTTTGTGAAGTAATAGTCGCTACTTTTCCTTCCCCTTTTACCACATCGATATGAAACCCGTTGCCGAGTGAGGTCTTCCAAGCACTGACCACGGACTCGTGGCACTGGACAGTCTAATGAGGCCACTGACCATACAGCTGACCACCCATTGTCATCAACAACTCCATTGGTCCCGCGCGTGCCGTGTAGGAGGTTTTCTGGGGTCATGCGCCGAGCAGTCCAGCGAAGGCTGGCTGGGGTCATGACTGCTTGATCACAGGAAATGGCGTGTGTGAGAAAGGGCCAGTCGGCAGGCCGACTGACACCATCGACAGTAAGCATGCAGAAGCATGCCTGTAGCGCTTGATAGCAGCTACATATCACTATCAGAAGCATGCCTGTAGTGCCTTGATAGCAGCTACATATCACTATCAGAAGCATGCCTGTAGTGCTTGATAGCAGCTACATATCACTATCAGAAGCATGTCTTTAGTGCCTTGATAGCAGCTACATATCACTATCAGAAGCATGCCTGTAGTGCTTGATAGCAGCTACATATCACTATCAGAAGCATGCCTGTAGTGCCTTGATAGCAGCTGCAAATCACTATCAGAATCATCTATGTAGTGCTTGATAGCAGCTACATATCACTATTAGAGGCATGTCTTTAGTGCCTTGATAGCAGCTACATGTCACTGTTAGAGGCATGTCTTTTGTGCCTTGATAGCAGCTACATGTCGCTATCAGAAGCATGCCTATAATGCCTTGATAGCAGCTACAAATCACTATCAGAAGCATGTCTGTAGTGCTTGATAGCAGCTACATATCACTATTAGAGGCATGTCTTTAGTGCCTTGATAACAGCTACATATCACCATCAGAAGCATGCCTGTAGTGCTTTGATAGCAGCTACATATCACTATCAGAAGCATGCCTGTAGTGCTTGATAGCAGCTACATATCACTATCAGAAGCATGCCTGTAGTACTTTGATAGCAGCTACATATCACTATCAGAAGCATGCCTGTAGTGCCTTGATAGCAGCTACATATCACTATCAGAAGCATGCCTGTAGTACTTTGATAGCAGCTACATATCACTATCAGAAGCATGCCTTTGGTACCTTGAGAGCAGCTACATATCACTATCAGAAGCATGCCTGTAGTACTTTGATAGCAGCTACATATCACTATCAGAAGCATGCCTGTAGTACTTTGATAGCAGCTACATATCACTATCAGAAGCATGTCTGTGGTGCCTTGAGAGCAGCTACATATCACTATCAGAAGCATGCCTGTAGTGCCTTGATAGCAGCTACATATCACTATCAGAAGCATGCCTGTAGTACATTGATAGCAGCTACATATCACTATCAGAAGCATGCCTGTAGTACTTTGATAGCAGCTACATATCACTATCAGAAGCATGCCTGTAGTGCCTTGATAGCAGCTACATATCACTATCAGAAGCATGCCTGTAGTACTTTGATAGCAGCTACATATCACTATCAGAAGCATGCCTGTGGTCCTTGATACCGGCTACATATCACTACCAGAAGCATGCCTTTAGTGTCCTGATAGCATGCTATGTGGTATTGGGTATAATTACCTCAGTGAAGTGACCTGATATTCGCCAAATAAAACTCGCCCCTAAAAAGAGCGATTCAGTGTATGTATGTATGTATGTATGTATGTATGTATGTATGTATGTATGTATGTATGTATGTGTGCGTGCGTGCGTGCGTGCGTGCGTGCGTGCATGCGTGCGTGCATGTGCGTGTGCGTGTGTGTGTGTGTGTGTGTGTGTGTGTGTGTGTGTGTGTGTGTGTGTGTGTGTGTGTGTGTGTGTGTGTGAGAGAGAGAGAGAGAGAGAGAGAGAGAGAGATCATTTATATAGATTTATTTGCAGATGCCCTTTCCTCTCCACTTCTCTCCTCTGCCACAGTTGTTCTTCTCTCCAGCCTTGAACTACTACACAGCGAAGTGCAGGTTTAGCAAGGAGAGGTTGGGCTCATGCAGTGGCATTACCCAGATCTTGTACAGCCAACAGAAGGCTGGGCCTTGGTAGGGTTGCTCTGGTCTACTGGCTCTCCATGGCAACCTACGGAGCGATCCTTGGTTTGGACCCTCATCCTCTTCCAAGGCACCAGGTGGGTTCGTCACGGACGATGGTTTCCTCTGCCCCTTTCCAGTCCCGTCCTCCCTGCTGGGCAGGAGGGCACAGTCGTGGAACCTGCCCAGTGCACCATGGCGTGGGGCAGGGAGCGGGTCCCGGCAGCTCTGGTGCTTGCAGTGTCAAATGTCTGTCATGAAGTGGTGACTCACTGCCCGATACAGAGCTGGGGTTTTCCTTGGAGACGCAGCGATGCCAGCATGGATTAGTTCTCAAATCATGCTGCTTACTCCTTATCTGCTGCCAGCTCCAGCTGTCCTGTCTGTACAGAAAGGTGAACTCAATCAGTGACTGGGAACATTGCCTCTTTCACAGGACAGCTGATAGACATGGTTTCCACAAAACACTGGGTTGTATCATGTCAGACATAGCCAGACCTAACTTGGGTTTTCTTCTTCTTTGTTGAGCTGCTGAGTTACAACTGCTCAGGGGGGTCCCAAGACAGTCGAAGTGGTCCACTTCTTCCTGTGCCTGACCATTCAGGCGTGACGCTGCCTTGGAGTCTCCGTGAGTCTGAAGAGTGTCCGGATCACGTCACTAACACATCCTGGACAAGTCGTGTCCTGTCAGCGGCTGGTCTCTTCTCACGGTCATCTCCTTCTCCTTCTTCCTTCCCTTCCAGCTGACCATGACGTCCAGGCCCTTGGTGTCAGCCAACACAGCAGGATGAAAGCGGTGGGTGTTGGGGGAATGGGCTGTGTTGTGAGTGGGCTCCACTACCCTATAGCTGGATACTGACCATTGATAGCCAGAGGGACAGGAATCGATATATAACACTGGAAACGAAAATGTGAACGAAGTCTCAGACTGGGACTTGAGTCAGACATCAAATGAAACAAGGTTTTTACTCCCCCCCCCCCTCCACACATACACACACACATTAAACACCCATAGAGACCCACGCATGCACACACACACACACACAGACACACACACACACACACACACACACACACACTCACACACACACACATACACACACACACTAAACACCCATAGAGACCCACGCATGTACACACACACACACACACACACACACACACACACCACACACACACGCGCGCGCGCGCGCGCGCGCGCGCGCGCACACCACCACCACCACCACCACCACCACCACCTCATGTCCGATCGAATCAAATTATGACAGGACGGTATGCATCACACATATTACATAACCTCACTCCTGTGCTTGCTGCACCCGTGGATTTTGGAGTGCAGGTTACTCAGTGCTTTCCCCTGCGTACATGCACGTGTAGGAGTGCCCGCTGCTCTGATAAAGCTTGGTACTGCGGGCTGCCTACGCTTTGTTCCCTCAGAGTACATACCATCCATTGTTCTGATACTGCTTGCTACTGCAGAGAGTGTTCAGCCTTCAAACTGACGCCAGCTTGATCTTGCAACGCTTCCACAGCAAAGTGGGGCGAAATCCAGTTTCCAGTCTGCGGTCCTGCCACATGGTTCCCCGACCCTGTTTATGCCGGGTCATGGACCATCCATTATACGGCGTGTCCACAGGGCCCCCGTGGAGGTGACCCCTAAACAATACTGGAGGATTAGTTAGGCAACTTGGCCACAGACACACACACACACACACACCCTCCTTTCAGTGGGAACAGAGCTCCGCTGTTCCGTTCTGTGTCTGTCTGCCCCCCCCCCTCCCCCCATTCTCCCCCCCCCCCCCCCCCCCGTCTCTGTCTCTCTCCCTCTCTCTCTCTCTGTTTATCACTTAGCTTGAAAGTAAATAAGCATTTGTGTGTATATTTATTTGTTAGCTATGTGTGTGTGTGTGTGTGTGTGTGTGTGTGTGTGTGTGCGTGTGCGTGCTTGCGTGTGTGCGTGCGTGCGTGCGTGCGTGTATATGTGTGCGTGTTTATGTTTGCTCATATATACATGTATAGTTTGCTCATATATAGTTTCACCGACAACAAAAAAGCAAACCAAATTCGGACATGTTTGTTCATCTACACAGGCCACTGATATTCTGACATCAATCATGTTTGCTAATATAACACGTTTCTTCTTTATTCATTCGCAGGCTTGGGCCACTTTATCAATTGGTGCAGCTAAATGTAGACAAGACTGACTCCTCTCTCATAAACCCGGTCCATTTTTCACAGCTTTTCTCATCGCCTCTTATAAACCCTGTCCATCTTTCTTATCTCTTGGGCAACAGACCGACGTTCCTTCGGATACTGCCCTGTCACAGGTACAATGTGTGGTAGTTGGACCGGGGTTTCAGTGATATGAATTTCACCACGGCTCCCTCACACCCAAATTCAAACACAGTACTCTATGGCTCCCGCACACCCAAATTCAAACACAGAACTCTATGGTTCCCTCACACCCACATTCAAACACAGAACTCTATGGTTCCCTCACACCCAAATTCAAACACAGAACTCTACGGTTCCCTCACACCCAAATCAAACACAGAACTCTATGGTTCCCTCCCACCCAAATTCAAACACAGAACTCTATGTTCCCTCACACACCCACATTCAAACACAGAACTCTATGGTTCCCTCACTCCCAAATTCAAACACAGAACTCTATGGCTCCCTCACACCCAAATTTAAACACAGAACTCTAAGTGCATCCCCCTCACACCCAAGTTCAAACATAGTACTCTAACAACGTCCCCCTAAAAACACAAGTTCAAGCGTAGAAATCCAAATGCTGCTCCCTCACATCCAAGTTAAAGAACAGAACACTAACCACAGCTCTCTCACATCCACGTTCATACACAGAACACTAACCACAGCTCCCTCACATCCACGTTCATACACAGAACACTAACCACAGCTCCCTCACATCCACGTTCATACACAGAACACTAACCACAGCAACTCTAACCACAGCTCCCTCACATCCCACGTTCATACACAGAACACTAACCACAGCTCCCTCACATCCACGTTCATACACAGAACACTAACCACAGCTCCCTCACATCCACGTTCATACACAGAACACTAACCACAGCAACACTAACCACAGCTCCCTCACATCCACGTTCATACACAGAACACTAACCACAGCAACACTAACCACAGCTCCCTCACATCCACGTTCATACACAGAACACTAACCACAGCAACACTAACCACAGCTCCCTCACATCCACACTCATACACAGAACACTAACCACAGCACACTAACCACAGCTCGCTCACATCCACGTTCATACACAGAACACTGACCACAGCAACACTAACCACAGCTCCCTCACATCCGCGTTCATACACAGAACACTGACCACAGCTCCCTCACATCCATGTTCATACACAGAACACTAACCACAGCTCCCTCACATCCATGTTCATACACAGAACACTAACCACAGCTCCCTCACACCCACGTTCATACATAGAAACACTAACCACAGCAACACTAACCACAGCTCCCTCACATCCACGTTCATACACAGAACACTGACCACAGCTCCCTCACATCCATGTTCATACACAGAACACTAACCACAGCTCCCTCACATCCATGTTCATACACAGAACACTAACCACAGCTCCCTCACACCCACGTTCATACATAGAACACTAACCACAGCAGCACTAACCACAGCTCCCTCACATCCACGTTCATACACAGAACACTAACCACAGCTCCCTCACATCCACGTTCATACACAGAACACAAACCACAGCTCCCTCACACCCACGTTCATACACAGAACACTAACAACAGCAACACTAACCACAGCTCCCTCACATCCACGTTCATACACAGAACACTAACAACAGCAACACTAACCACAGCTCCCTCACATCCACGTTCATACACAGAACACAAACCACAGCTCCCTCACACCCACGTTCATACACAGAACACTAACAACAGCAACACTAACCACAGCTCCCTCACATCCAAGTGTGAAGACAGAAATATAGCCAAGGCTCCCGAGGAAAGACTCCGACGTCTGAGCTGAGCGGTCACTTTTCGCGCTGCTCTGGTCTTAAGTGCACGGACTTAAAGCTCTTGCCAGTCAGTGAACTCTTTTCTTTTGACTTTGCGCTCAAGCTAAGACCTGTCGAATCGATTACCGTGTGTTACCCTTCCGGTGTTCCTTCGCAATCGTGACATTCCAGATGACATTCCAGATGACATTCCAGATGCGTCGGACTTCAGCACTCACCCCTCAGTTCTGGGATGTCTGCCAGGCTGCCGAGGGGGTGTCTGGCAGTGACAGCTGATCAGGGGACTGTGGAGGGTGTACCCGGCTACGGACGAGGGGAGGGAAAAACCTTTTGCTAATAGGTAATGAGAATGAGAGGCGTGGATGTGCTGACCAACAACCCGTTTTTGCGTCGTGATGACACGGGGTTGGAGAGACCTAGCACCAGAGTGTGGGTGGGTGATCTACCGGTATCAATGGCAAACAGTGAATTTGAACACGCTCTGCAAAACTAGGATGCGAGTTGCGTTCACACATAAACATGGGGAGAGCGAGGGCCCAGGACAACAAGATGAGTAGAGTTTTGACTGATCGTCGATTTGTTTTAATTACCGTGCCAGAGAAACCTCTTGATCGCTCTCTAAAAGTCCGCATTTTCCAGGCAAAACAATATCATAAGGACCAAAAGGAGGCACAGAGAGACCGTTGTGTGGTCCAACTGTTTAAAGGTGGGTCATTACCGATCAGCTTGCACAGTCCTGTTCTTTGCGTGGTATGTAAACACACTGTTCACAAAAAGGGAGACCCAGACTGCTCTAGCTGGCGGCTCTGAACGAACGATACCCGTTCGTCACAGCATTCAGATGCAATTCTCTTAAAAGATGGGCACTACCACAGAGAAAAAGTAGGTGAAATAGATACAGAATGCAGAGAGAAGGGAACAAGGGTGAAACAGATACAGAATGCAGAGAGAAGGGAACAAGGGTGAAACAGATACAGAATGCAGAGAGAAGGGAACAAGGGTGAAACAGATACAGAATGCAGAGAGAAGGGCGAAACAGATACAGAATGCAGAGAGAAGGGAACAAGGGTGAAACAGATACAGAATGCAGAGAGAAGGGAACAAGGGTGAAACAGATACAGAATGCAGAGAGAAGGGAACAAGGTGAAACAGATACAGAATGCAGAGAGAAGGGCGAAACAGATACAGAATGCAGAGAGAAGGGAACAAGGGTGAAACAGATACAGAATGCAGAGAGAAGGAAAGAAGGGTGAAACAGATACAGAATGCAGAGAGAAGGGCGAAACAGATACAGAATGCAGAGAGAAGGGAACAAGGGCGAAACAGATACAGAATGCAGAGAGAAGGGCGAAAAACAGATACAGAATGCAGAGAGAAGGGAAGAAGGGTGAAACAGATGCAGAATGCAGAATGCAGAGAGAAGGGAACAAGGGTGAAACAGATACAGAATGCAGAGAGAAGGGAACAAGGGTGAAACAGATACAGAATGCAGAGAGAGGGAACAAGGGTGAAACAGATACAGAATGCTGAGAGAAGGGAACAAGGGCGAAACAGATACAGAATGCAGAGAGAAGGGCGAAAACAGATACAGAATGCAGAGAGAAGGGAACAAGGGTGAAACAGATACAGAATGCTGAGAGAAGGGAACAAGGGTGAAACAGATACAGAATGCAGAGAGAAGGGAACAAGGGGAAACAGATACAGAATGCAGAGAGAAGGGAACAAGGGTGAAACAGATACAGAATGCAGAGAGAAGGGAAGAAGGGTGAAACAGATACAGAATGCAGAGAGAAGGGCGAAACAGATACAGAATGCAGAGAGAAGAAGGGAACAAGGGTGAAACAGATACAGAATGCAGAGAGAAGGGAACAAGGGTGAAACAGATACAGAATGCAGAGAGAAGGGAACAAGGGCGAAACAGATACAGAATGCAGAGAGAAGGGCGAAACAGATACAGAATGCAGAGAGAAGGGAACAAGGGTGAAACAGATACAGAATGCAGAGAGAAGGGAACAAGGGGGTGAAACAGATACAGAATGCAGAGAGAAGGGAACAAGGGCGAAAAACAGATACAGAATGCAGAGAGAAGAAGGGCGAAACAGATACAGAATGCAGAGAGAAGGGAACAAGGGTGAAACAGATACAGAATGCAGAGAGAAGGGAACAAGGGTGAAAAACAGATACAGAATGCAGAGAGAAGGGAACAAAGGGTGAAATAGATACAGAATGCAGAGAGAAGGGAACAAGGGTGAAACAGATACAGAATGCAGAGAGAGAAGGGAACAAGGGTGAAACAGATACAGAATGCAGAGAGAAGGGAAGAAGGGTGAAACAGATACAGAATGCAGAGAGAAGGGTGTGAAACAGATACAGAATGCAGAGAGAAGGGAACAAGGGTGAAACAGATACAGAATGCAGAGAGAAGGGAACAAGGGTGAAACAGATACAGAATGCAGAGAGAAGGGAACAAGGGCGAAAAACAGATACAGAATGCAGAGAGAAGGGCGAAACAGATACAGAATGCAGAGAGAAGGGAACAAGGGTGAAACAGATACAGATGCAGAGAGAAGGGAACAAGGGCGAAACAGATACAGAATGCAGAGAGAAGGGCGAAACAGATACAGAATGCAGAGAGAAGGGAACAAGGGTGAAACAGATACAGAATGCAGAGAGAAGGGAACAAGGGTGAAACAGATACAGAATGCAGAGAGAAGGGAACAAGGGTGAAACAGATACAGAATGCAGAGAGAAGGGAACAAGGGTGAAACAGATACAGAATGCAGAGAGAAGGGTGAAACAGATACAGAATGCAGAGAGAAGGGTGAAACAGATACAGAATGCAGAGAGAAGGGAACAAGGGAGAACAGTAGCGGGCGCGCGCGCCAGCAGGCCATAATAAGTGAACCAATTTTTTTTCTTCTGAGTTCACGGAGAAGTCACTCAGAGACCCCAAACATGGCCGTGATCAGGACAGCCCAGTTCAGACGAGCAGCCAACAGGCCGATGAGCAGGGGAGGCTGAGTTGTGGGGCCTGAGTCCACAGGCTTCCTGCCTGACCAGGACCTGACGGCGTGTGGCAATAACCTTCGTCTAGTGCGCGAGAAGGGGGTCCGCACTGGACTTGGCCTGGCTTCTGTCCCCTTGACTAACGCTTATTCCTTTTGATTATGGCCCCTTTAAACCGTGTTTTTTTGAATGAACGTGGAATGGGAAATATGGTGAAAAGAAAGGCTTTGTTTCGATTGTTTAGATAAAGAAATGTGATATTATCTGTTGACAGGAAAACTATATTACAAAGAATTTAGTGAAGCATGGCAAAGGGAATGGGGAGGAGAATCATAGTAAAGGTTGAGTGACTTTGGTAAGTAAGGGAGTCAGCATAATTTTACTGTTATTGAAAAAAAAATATATCAAGCATGAAAATAGAAACCGACAAGGGTCCAATTATTTTTCCGTAACGTTTACGCTCCCAATCAAAACAGGAAGGGCACGTTTTTTCTTCCGGAAATTACAAAAGATGCTTCTAGATGTTACAGAGGAACAAATTGTAGTATGTTAAGATTTTAACTGCGTTCAGGGATAACACGTTAGACATTGTCAGAGGGCAACAACATCCAAAAAACACAGTCAGTATGTTCAGGGAATGTAAAAACGCGTGTATTTTGAATGACATATGGAGGATATTTTTTAATCCACATACTAAGGAATTTTCATGGTCAGGAAAAAAACGATTTTATAGCAAGACGTATTGTAACATTCTCACATCTGAGGCAGCACTTAATGATACAGCAGACAGCCCATGAACTCACCACCTTACCCTGACCACAGATATGTTTAGGTGGAGATAAAGTGTTCGCTTATTGAGAGGGGCCTAGGTTTCTGGAAATTGACACAATGCATCATTAAACTGTTACAATTTTCCTATAGCATATGAACAGAGTAATCGGTAAGTCAGCTGAAGAATTTGGAGAGTAAGAAGAACAGTTTAGATGATAATTAAGTAAGAGAAGCGTAAAAGATGAAACAATTAAATACAGCAAATGTTGTGCAGGTAAAAGAAATGACGGAAAGATTGTTCAATTTAATCAGTTCAACGAATGTGACTTAATGCTTTGCAGAGATCCAAACAATATAGAGTTACAAGAGAAGAGGCATTCTGTCAATTTACAGGTGGAATTACATGAAAAGATCACAACACAGAGCGCAACGACGAGAGCTAAAATAGAAGGATAGAAGAGGGAGAAAAAATATTTCTAAATTTAGAAAAAAGCACAGCCAACTCCAAAATAATGAGTGCACTACAGGTTGAGGACGGAGAAGTAATTATCAGTCAGAGAGAAAAACGGAAAGCACAAAGAGAACATTTTGAAAAGCTTTATAGCTAAAAAGAACGTCTTGAAAATTATTGTGTCCGATGCGGCGTGAAAGAAGAAACATTTTTTTTTTTGCTGTTTGCATACAGGCCACTCGTTTTACATCCACTCTTATCCTTTAAAAGGAGATCCTTGGTGCATTCCATGTCATGTGCTACTCACAGTGAAACACATCCCTTTCAGAGTCTTGGGACTTGCATGACGTGAGACATAAACACTGAACAGCTGACGCCATGAAAACCTTGTTCAGAGATGTCCCACCTGATGTGATCTTCAAATTTCTGAAGGAGATTAACATTTTTCATCTGATCTAAGATTTTACGGAGGAATGATCTGTAACAAAATATCTGGTGTGTTTTTGGAAGGTGTGTGTTTAAAGGGTTGTGTGAATGACTTTTTTTTTTTTTTTTTTTTTTTTTTTTAATGACTTGTGAGTTAATTTCAACGTGGTGATAGCCTTGATATGGCCCTTTGCGGTCGGCTGGGCTATAAGCAACAATACAATTACAATGAAAATCATCGGACAGCTTTGATGCTTTTCATTTTCTTTTTCTTTTTTTTTTTTTTTTTAAGATTGTAACATTCCCTCTTTTAGATGAGCAGGAGCGACAAACCTGTGAGGGAATGATTTCCGTGGAAGAGGCAACATCGGCAATGAAACTGTAAAATAACGGACCGGCACCAGGAAACGACGGATTGACGGTAGAATATTTCAAAGGCTTTTGGTCTAAAAGTTCGAGATGTAGTTGTAAGTGCATTCAATAGTGATTTTGAAAAAAGTTCCTTGTCCTACTGCCAGTCTCAGTCAACAGGTTTAGTAACCCTAATTCATAAAGGAAAAGATTTGAAAAGAAGAGATATGAATAAGTGGAGACCAATCACACGGAAGAAACACTGATTACAAACTACTCGCCAAATGGTTAGCCGTGATGTCAGGAGTGACAAGTACATTAATCATTAAAGATCAGGTTGGGTTTATGAAGGGAAGAAGAATTGCTACAATTCTCAGACTGATTGGTGATGCTGTTGAGCAGTCTCGCCTTAACAGCTGCAGGAGCGGTAGTTGCTGTTGATTTAAAACGTGTTGCAATTCCATTTCAGAAGATCAGATCACAAATGCCTTCATGAAATTCGGGTTTGGGAAGGGAGATGTTTATTTCATGGGTTAAGGTTTTGATGACAAATGCACGCGGTTGTATAGGATACTGTGGGTGGATCAGCGAGATAAAAGGTATTGATCTGAACGGGATCCTAAAACTTCTGCTACATGCTGACGACGTCACTTTGTACAAGATGGGGATGATGTGTGATGTAAAAATAGCTCTTGTATATTTAATGTTTTCCTTTTTTTTTCAGATATCAGGTCTAGAAATAAATAGAGACAAGACAGAAAGCAATGTGGATAGGTTCTAATCAGGTTGCAAAGACACATGTCATGGTCCTAGCTGGAAACAGAAATCAAAATATTAGGAATTTTTTCAGCTCTGATAGGCCTTGCTCGAGATTGAGAAAAAGTGAGAAAAAAACGCACTGATGTCATGAACAGAATGATAGGCTTATGGCAGATGAGAAACTTTGGTTATTTGGGCAAAAGATGTGTAAGGAACAGTTTTATTATACTGCATGATATACAGCATGAAAGTTTTGTGTCTGTTCGATAAAATTCTGAATACAGTCAATACTCTGTCATATCGTTTCTTGTGGAAACGACAAAAATGAAAATAAAAAGGCATTCGTAAAGTCCACAGAAATGTGCTGAAAAAGTGAATTCGGGAAAGGAGGTTTACAAATGCCCGCTGTTAAAAAAAAAATGCAGCAAACGTTTCTACTGCATTGGGTCACCCAACTTCATTCCACTACAGAGTCTGATAAATGGTCTTGTATACCATCTGAGCAGTTTTTTTCAGTTTGGAAAAGATTTTGTTGTCTGAAAGCAAACATTTCATGGAAAAGGCATATGACGGAGAATATATAGTTAACTTTTTTGTGGACAGAAGCCCTACACTGGTGGATTCACTATAACACAGACACTATAGTCGAAAATCCTATGACGTGCGCCTTATGGAACAACAAAGACATCTAGCATCAAAACAACGTTTTATTTCTCAAACAGTGGGTGCAAAAAGGAATACTGTATGTAGATGATTAGGTGACAGATGCCAGTACTCTATTGTCTGTACAATGGGTCAAAGATAAAATCGGGAATTCCCATTCGCTGCTGCTGGAATACAATGTGGTAAAGTAGCACTGCGATGGTTCTAGGCAAACAAAAAACTTCTCCTAGCAATGTATTCATAGGAAACGAAAATAAACTACTATTTGACAATTAGGTTGTATAAACAACAAGAAGCTTCAGATTTCAATTGGTTAACAAATCATTTTGTGAACTAATCTGCTGCCTCATCGAGGCTTTCCAGGACAGGTGTTTCTGTTGCCTCCACTGGTTTGAAATGTCTGGCCGTCAGCGAATAAATCCGTTATAACTGTCTTGCCTGATAAGGCTAGTTGTAAGTCACTGATGGAGATGCAGAGGGAAAGACGACCTAACATTGTGCCTTGGAGGATTATTATCGAATTTGAAAGAGAGGGCGCGATATCATTAGACACATGCAATTGACCGCAATAAGCTTTGTGCCCTCCTGGGCACTAGAAAGGTTGCAGAGAAGATGAACAACCAGCTAAAGAAGGGGACCTATATTTCCGCCGCCTGCACTTTAGCTGCATTTATCCTCGCCGCCGTTTTCTGGATTTCGCCGTCTGTATTTTGCCGCGCAAATGCGTTTCCTTCCTTTTCACTTTGCACCGCGTATCTAATAGCCTTCGATAACACAGGACTAGAAATTCACAGCAAAGGTTGACGTGGCCCTTGCATGAAGGGACTGAGTGGCTGCATGATAACCACATGAACTGGGCAAGGTGAAAGTCCATTCTCACCTAAAATGTGGAATAACATGGTGACATGTCTCTGGAAGGAAGCAGGGCGAACAACGCACTAGATGTGTGGCGTTGGGAAAATGAGACGAAGTGTAAAACCGAGGGACTTTTGTCAGTCAAACAAACTAAAAACAGAGAGAGAGAGAGAGAGAGAGAGAGAGAGAGAGAGAGAGAGAGAGAGAGAGAGAGTGTTTTACTTCAATCCCAGTCTGCTGGACGAAAAGGAACCCACAATATGTATTGGCTTTTTTTTTTATTTATTTTTTTTTAAATTAAAGACTATCAGCACTGAAAAAGCGACTGCAAGAGAGGACATCTTCAGATAGTGCATACCTCGATTCTGTGGCAACCTGAAACTGAGACAGCCGGAAAACGACACAGCTTTCACTTATGATTTAATGTGAATATGGATGATGAATTTACGCAATGAGTGATGTGTGTGTGTGTGTGTGTGTGTGTGTGTGTGTGTGTGTGTGTGTGTGTGTGTGTGTGTGTGTGTGCATAATGCTTTTCAGTCCTGAAGACATAAAGATCGACGAACAGAGGGAGGGAGGAGTTCCCACTTCTGGTGAAAAGCTTGTTTTTTCCCCCCTATGAAATATACCCCGCACAGCGGCGAAAGTTCGGTCGGGGAAAATAGAACACAGTCTCCAAAGAAAGCCAGAATGGATCAAAATCTTCCCTGCTGCCACAAAATAAACCGACCTGAAACCTAACCAAAATAAACTTGTCGGGACTTGTTGTCCCCTACCCTCAACTCATCCTTGACCCCCTGTCACAATATAAACTCTGTTCAAGGGAGATCACCTGAACATCCCTATTCACTCAAGCCCCATGCCACCAGAGCGAATTAAACGCAATTTTCCGACTGAACGTGCAGGGGGTCTTTTGGGCAGGCTATTTGAAGACATTAAAGGCCATCTCTCACCCACACCATACAAAGCTGACGCGCCGTAACCTAGAATGAAAGCGAGACTAACATGGGAAACAACTCTCCTTTGACAGGGGGCCAGTCACTTTACATTCAGAGTGAAGTTGCAAACTGATGGAAAAGTCTGAGAAAAAACTGGAACAGTCGATGAAAGCCAGCTCTTGACCTCTGACAGCTTATCGGAGACTGTTCTCTCAACATTGATGACACGACTCTGGAAAGGTGGCTTTTTTTTGTTAAAGGGAAGACGTACAGCTGTAGCCTCTGTGTGTGTGTGTGTGTGTGTGTGTGTGTGTGCACGCGCGAGCATCCGCTGTGCACTCGTGCATGTGTACTCATTGCCTGTGTATGTACTTTCTGTTTGTGTGCTATGCATATTGTCCTGTTCGCAGCAACACTACATATTCCGTGTGGGGATGTGGGTCATATTTTCATTTGAGCACAGTAACACTGGATGTTTGTGCAAGAATGCTGGCTATGGACATTGTCACTTGAAACACACCAACACTAAATGCTCCGTATAAGGAAATGGGTTATGTATTTGTCCTGTGCATCTTAAAACTAAACGTTCCGTTCAGGGATGGTCTTCGCCGTGCCGATTCGAGCTAAGCCTACGCGAATTTTCAACTTAGTGCTTTTCTTGTTCGCTTTTCAGTCTCAGTGTTTTTCCTTCCTTTTTTTTGCTCTCTTTTCGTGACCGTTGAACACGGTTAAGAGCGAAATGTCTTCCGTCCAGCCCGTTTTTCTAAAAAATCGGGACATCCCGGACTCGGCGGAAAACCGCGTAACAGGACTGGAGCTGTGTCTGGCTGCGGAGCGTACGGCAGGCAGTGGCAGTATCGTTGGTGCCCAGGACATCAGAGGTCTTTGGAGGATCTACCCAGCTACCAGACAGGCAAGGAACGATCTCTGGTCAAAGGTATGACTGTCCGGAATACTCTGATCCAATTAGCCAACACCAATCCGTTTATTCTGAGAGAGGATTCCGGGGAAGAAAAACCTGCTACGAAGGGTGGGTTGCAGACATCCCTATGTCGGTAGCCAACAGTGAAATAGAACACTCCTCCTTAACTAAAATTGGATGTGAACTCCGATCTGATATAAAAATGGAACGGTACAGGGATGCAGACAATAAACTTACTCGTTTCGAAACGGGGGGAGAAGATTCGTCTTCATAACCCCTCCCGCTAACCCTCTCGAAAAAACATTAAAAGTAGGTCCATTCACTGCCAAAATTTTCCACAAAGAACAGAAAAATGTTATGAAATCCGTTGTTTGCTCAAACTGTCTACAGCCTAACCACCATGTGTCTGTGTGTGTGAATGAGGTTGTGTGTCGTGAGTGCAAGGAACCAGGGCATAAGAGAGGAGATGTCCGCTGTAAAGGCCGGCCAAACAGTCAGGTCATGGACAAGGAGAGTTTACCTCCCTCTGGTTCTCCTCAGACTCCTCAACCAGGCCACCCTGGAAGCAAGATTTCCGACCCATCCTCCACCTCTCCTGCCTCCAAATCAATTGGTAAGGGAGACACACGCGGCGGGAAAGGTAAGCCCGCTACCAGTGACAAAAAAAAAAATCAAAGAGAAAAGTCTGATCGAGGGCGGGCGGTTTCTAAACGCCAAACAACCCTGCATTCTAGTATGGGCCCCCACTCAGACAATCTCAGGAACCGCTCAGAAACTCCAAAGCGCCAGCGATGTCGTGAGCAGGACAGCCCTTCAGCACCAAGAGAAAAACAGGCTAAATGCGATGCAGATACTGAAGAGGAAAGATCAGATGTTTCCGATTACGAAAAATAACCTGTTTGAATGTCAGTGTCATTCTTGATTACGTGTCGGCATTTAGGCTTACTGTGTATTTTGGTCTTTTGTCTGTCTGTCCATTTGTCTGCCTGCCTGTTTGCTTCCTGTCTGTCTACCCCCACCCCCCTCCACGCCCCAACAATCCTCCATCCCCCCCCCCCCCCCCTTCTCCTCCCATCCATGTCGAGTAGTATTACTCTCTCTCTCTCTCTCCTCCCCCTCTCTCTCTCTCTCTCTCTGTCTGTCTCTCTCTCTCTCTTTCTTGCCCGCTTTTCTTATTCTACAAATGTCTCCGTTTCCTCCTCTACGTCTGTTCTTCTGCACTCCCTCGTATTATCCCCCCCCCCCCCCCCCCCCCCCCCCCACTTTTTTTTTTTTGTTTGTTTGTTGTTGTTTTTTTTCAGATAGAAATGCTTTGTTGACTTTTGTGGGAGCTCCGTGCTTCGTCTTAGTCAGACATTTATCTTTCTTAGTAGATAATGGAAAAGTTTAGAATTGTTCTTTGAACTGCCGGGGACTAAAAAATAAAATGAAGCGTAATAGTTTGTTCAAATACTTTAAAAATCAAAAGTTTGATGTCATATGTTTGCAAGAAACTCATTTTGTAGAAAAGGAAACATCGCAATGGGAAAAAGAATGGGGTGGAAGGATTTTTGCAAAAGAGGGTACGTCCCGAAAAAAGGGCGAAGTTATATTGGTTCCCAAATATGTTAATGATGACATTGAACTTGTTTTAACAGAGGATCGCACTGTTGCAATCAACATTAAATTTGAGCAAATCCCGATCACCATTGTAAATGTGTATGCGCCTAACGATTCTATGGACAAAAGGCGTTTCTTCCACAACCTGTATGTAAAACTGCAAGATTTGGAAGCTGAAAATATCATTTTATGTGGTGATTTCAACTGTGTCTTAAACAACAAGCATGATGTTATATCCGGAAATCCTTTTAATGAGGCCGAAGTTGAAGCTTTTAAGACCTGTGTACGTGAGCTCTCTTTGACAGATGTATGGAGGATCTTCCATGAGAATGATCAAGAATATACCTGGAACCGCTTTCATCCTTTTATCGCTCGTCGTTTAGATTACTGCTTTGCTTCAGAAGATATTATTTCCTTTATTGCGTCTTGCGAAACATTATACAGTCTCTAATTCGGATCATAAAGCTGTAGTCACAGAATTAGAAAACAGCAAGTTCATAAGAGGTCCAGGGTATGGAGATTTAATAATAGCTACCTCAGACATGAAAGTTTTTGTAAAAAAAATGTGAATGCAATAATAGATCATGTAAATAATAAGGAACTTATAAATTCTGTTGATAAATGGGAACTTACGAAATCCGAAATACGTAATTATTGTGTTGATTTTGGCAAACGATTAGCNCCTTCAGCACCAAGAGAAAAACAGGCTAAATGCGATGCAGATACTGAAGAGGAAAGATCAGATGTTTCCGATTACGACGATTTCCTCCTCTACGTCTGTTCTTCTGCACTCCTCGTATTATCCCCCCCCCCCCCCCCCCCCTCACTTTTTTTCTTTGTTTTTTGTTGTTGTTTTTTTCAGATAGAAAAATGCCTTTGTTGACTTTTGTGGGAGCTCCGTGCTTCGTCTTAGTCAGACATTTATCTTTCTTAGTAGATAATGGAAAAGTTTAGAATTTGTTCTTTGAACTGCCGGGGACTAAAAAATAAAATGAAGCGTAATAGTTTGTTCAAATACTTTAAAAATCAAAAGTTTGATGTCATATGTTTGCAAGAAACTCATTTTGTAGAAAAAAGGAAACATCGCAATGGGAAAAAGAATGGGGTGGAAGGATTTTTGCAAAAGAGGGTACGTCCCGAAAAAAGGGCGAAGTTATATTGGTTTCCCAAATATGTTAATGATGACATTGAACTTGTTTTAACAGAGGATCGCACTGTTGCAATCAACATTAAATTTGAGCAAATCCCGATCACCATTGTAAATGTGTATGCGCCTAACGATTCTATGGACAAAAGGCGTTTCTTCCACAACCTGTATGTGAAACTGCAAGATTTGGAAGCTGAAAATATCATTTATGTGGTGATTTCAACTGTGTCTTAAACAACAAGCATGATGTTATATCCGGAAATCCTTTTAATGAGGCCGAAGTTGAAGCTTTTAAGACCTGTGTACGTGAGCTCTCTTTGACAGATGTATGGAGGATCTTCCATGAGAATGATCAAGAATATACCTGGAACCGCTTTCATCCTTTTATCGCTCGTCGTTTAGATTATTACTGCTTTGCTTCAGAAGATATTATTTCCTTTATTGCGTCTTGCGAACATTATACAGTCTCTAATTCGGATCATAAAGCTGTAGTCACAGAATTAGAAAACAGCAAGTTCATAAGAGGTCCAGGGTATTGGAGATTTAATAATAGCTACCTCAGACATGAAAGTTTTGTAAAAAATGTGAATGCAATAATAGATCATTGTGTAAATAATGAGGAACTTATAAATTCTGTTGATAATGGGAACTTACGAAATCCGAAATACGTAATTATTGTGTTGATTTTGGCAAACGATTAGCTTGTTGTCGAAGAAACGAACAGTTAGAACTGCGAAAACAACTTCATGACATCGAATTTCGCATAACAAAAGACCCTGGAAATGTACGCTTACAGAATGATTTATTAAGTACTAAACATAAATTAGAACTACTAGATATGCAAAAAACGAGAGGAGCCCAAATTAGATCAAGAGTGAAATGGATTGAAGAAGGAGAAAAAAAAACCAAATATTTCTGTAACCTTGAAAAAGTAAGGAAAAGAAAAAAAATGTAATTATTACTCGTCTTGTGTCAGATTCTGGGTTTACTACCACTGACCAGACCAAAATAATGGAAGAAGAGGTTACCTTCTATAGAAATCTTTACAATCAAAAGACTGACGTTGCAAATGTGACTGAAGCTACGCACGACTTTATTGCTGGAGAAGATATTCCTCGCCTTAGTGACACTGACTGCAACTCATGTGAAGGTCTTGTCACTGTCAATGAAACATCGTGCGCTTTACAAAGCATGAAAAACGGATCAGCGCCAGGTATGGACGGAATTACTGTTGAATTCATGAAATTTTTCTGGCCTAAATTAAAAGATATTGTAACCGCCTCATTCAATGAATCCTTTCAGAAAGATGAGCTGTCTTATACTCAATACCAAGGTGTGATAACACTAATTCATAAAGGCAAAGATCTGGATAAAGAACATCTAACAAACTGGAGACCTATTACCTTAACAAATACCGACTATAAAATTCTAGCTAAAGTTATGGCACAGAGACTAAGTGGTGTTATACAGCATCTGGTAAGCGAAGACCAGG
>JADBJO010004020.1:139310-186810 GCA_016801955.1 Conus betulinus | reverse complement strand
TCATGAATGCTTAAGATGGCATTCTTCTTACTTCACATTGTTTAAGATGGCATTCCTGATACCTCACGTATGTTTAAGATGGCATTCCTGATACCTCATGCATACTTAAGATGACATTCCTCTTACCTCATGTATATGAAGATGGCATTCCATATACCTCACGTATGTTTAAGATGGCATTTGTAATACCTCACGTATATCTAAGATGGCATTTCTGATACCTCACGTATGTTGAAGATGGCATTCCTGATACCTCACGTATGTTAAGGGTGGCATTTGTAATACCTAACGTATGTCTAAGATGGCATTTCTGATACCTCATGTATGTTGAAGATGGCATTCCTCTAACTTCACGTATGTTTAAGATGGCATTACTGATACCTCACGTATATATAAGATGGCATTTCTGATACCTCACGCATGTTTAAGATGGCATTTGTAATACCTCACTTATGTTTCAGATGGCATTTGTGATATCTCACGTATGTTTAAGATAGCATTTGTGATACCTCATATTTGTTTTAAGATGGCATTACTGATACCTCACGTATGTTTAAAAATGGCATTCCTGATACCCCACGTATGTTTAAGATGGGATTTGTAATACCTCGCGTATATTTTAAGATGGCATTCCTCTCCCCTCACGTATATTTAAGATTGCATTCCTCTTACCTCACGTATGTTTAAGATGGCATTCCTCTTACCTCACGTATGTTTAAGATGGCATTCCTCTTACCTCACGTATGTTTAAGATGGCATTCCTCTTACCTCACGTATGTTTAAGATGGCATTCCTCTCCCCTCACATATATTTAAGATGGCATTCCTCTTACCTCACGTATGTTTAAGATGGCATTCCTCTCCCCTCACGTATATTTAAGATGGCATTCCTCTCCCCTCACGTATGTTTAAGATGGCATTCCTCTTACCTCACGTATGTTTAAGATGGCATTCCTCTTACCTCACGTATGTTAAGATGGCATTCCTCTTACCTCACGTATGTTTAAGATGGCATTCCTCTTACCTCACGTATGTTTAAGATGGCATGTCTGATACCTCACGTATGTTTCAGATGGCATGTCTGATACCTCACGTATGTATAAGATGGCATTTGTGATACCTCACGTATGCTCAAAGCTGGCATTGCATGTCCACCACACCACTGAAACGTCATGGTCATCATACAGACTGTGCCGGTCACAAAATCCCGATTCACGAATCCATATAAACGAAACGGCACATATGCATTCCACCTTTTTCTTTCCCAGTTGTGTTTTGAAATTGGCGGCAAACCACTTAATACTACTAGCCAATAAACAGCGATCGTTGTTACTTACAATTGTATTGCCCGATTAAACATAGGCACACACACACACACACACACACACACACACACACACACACACACAAGCGTACCCCCCCCCCCCCCCCCCCCCCACCCACACACACACACACACAAACTCGCACACACACAACGAGCGCGCAATACACAGGTTTCTATGAAAACAGATAAGGCTTTTTTTCTACTCTCGCTGATAATGATTAAATTTTTTTTTTATTAAACATTGGAAGAAACAGAAATGCAACGTGAAGACACGGACTTCCATAAAACAACCCGCTGCCTGCCTAGGGTTTTCCAACATTCTGCGGCCGACACTCTAGAAGTCGCTCTCTTTCAAACTATGCCGTGCTTCTTCCTTCTTGGCTTTCGGGTTGACACTAAAGACTTACCTTTACAGAAGCCAGATGCAGAATATCACTTGGAAAAAAGCTTAATGGCTGCCTGTCACCTGCACTTTTTGCTTGTATACAGGTCAGCTGGTCACCTATGATAAGGTGTGTGTGTGTGTGTGTGTGTGTGTGTGTGTGTGTGTGTGTGTGTGTGTGTGAATCGAGCCTGGATGCGTTAACATTTGCGAAGCGCCCAGACGCCTTCATCTTTGGTTATTGGCGTTGAAGATACTGGCCCAATTATTTGTTTTCAATTGTCGATCAGATAATTCACTTAGCACAAAAAAAAAAAAAAAACAAAGAGAAAAAAAAAAGAAAACAAAGAGTATGCATAGATAAACAACAATAAGCCCTGTATATTTTTTGTGCTAACGGTAATGTTTCCGATACTGAAAATGTGTACACTATTAAAATGTTTTTTTTTTCTTAGATGAGCGTCCGTACAAAGTGTAAACATTCACCATGCATGAAAGCAAAAGGTTATAATTGACTAGATTCTATGGTCTGAGTTTTTACGAAAATGTGTAAATTTAAAAAAAAAAAAAATCACTCTTCATGTAAACGAAGTGTTACAGTTAACTGATGTCCTTTACGTTACATATGTTTTTAAATCAGTGCTTTATTTCCAACTGAATGTCCTGAGTCGGGTTTTCACCTGTACCTCATGTACATTTGTTTGATTTTTTTTCTTTAAAAATCAAAACCCCAACAACTATAGACTGTCCAATTGAATAAAAATTTTGCAAGCAGCACTAATACTTATGATAATGTGATATATATTCATATCTGTTGACATTTGCCATATTTGTGTTTTATTCTAGTAACGATATCAAATGTATATATTTCAGTCAGGTGGTAGTCCGTCTGTTAGTGGATCAGGTGGCAGAAAGTCTATGGATCAGGTGGTATAATGTTAGTAGACAAGGTGGCAGAATGTCAATGAAACAGGTGGCAGAATGTTAGTGGATCAGGTAGTAGAATGTTAGTGGATCAGGTGGTTGAATGTTAGTGGATCAGGTGCCGGTGGTAGAATGTCGATGGATCAGGTGGCAGAATGTCAATGGATCAGGCGGTAGTGCTGACAACCAGGCAGTGATATGGGCATCAAGGTCAAGAGGTGGTCAGCCAGTTATGTGATCAGTGAGGCGGTGTAATGTTCTTTCTTCTCCCAGCTTTTCTGCCCGTCACTGCTTCACGCTTCAGCGAGTGACGAGTCACGTCACTGGTCAGGCGGCCTCAAGCGTGTGATGCAGCGAGTTTCAGCTGTTGGAACCACCTCCATTACTA
The DNA here is from genome assembly GCA_016801955.1 of Conus betulinus. Lineage (NCBI taxonomy): Eukaryota > Metazoa > Mollusca > Gastropoda > Neogastropoda > Conidae > Conus > Conus betulinus. The sequence goes on along the minus strand of JADBJO010004020.1, from coordinate 183,793 downwards.
CCCTCTCCTTTCCTTTCCTCCCTCTCACTTCATCCGTTTCTCTGTCTCTCTCTCTCTCTCTCTCTCTCTCTCTCTCTCTCTCTCTCGAACCCACGTAAAACATCTCTGACTATGAGTTGACCACGAAACCTCCCATTCCCCTCCCTTACTCCAACACATCCCCTCCCCGCCCTCACTCCCCCCGTCCCCCCTCCCCATACACATCACTCCTTCTCTTCACCCTGTCCATGCCTTCACAATCTTGTTTGTCGTCACGTATAGTAATGACGCGCGATGTGACTGGGTTCCCCAGATAGACATTAAAATAGACCCTAAGCAACTCGCATTTAAACTACAACTGTTCCCAATAACAAGACAGTAACTATACAACCGTTACGTTGGTGACATTAACAACAATCCTGAATTCAGTGTGCAATGGGCCGACTTTGTCGAACCCAATCCGCCTTTTGTCCTCAGCGACAATGCCGATTTTTTTCCTCTATCCCCAGCAGCCTCCCCAATGATGAGTTTACCGGACCATGGAGCAAATGAGCTGTAGCACCCTGATACTCATCTCCATCACAGCATTTTATGCTATAAGAACCGTTCTTATACAGGGAAACCTGCGCACAATATGGCTGCGTCATGAGTTCGAATCACAAATCCAAGTGACTCGCACAGTCTTTTTCACTGACCTGCCAAGACGCCCACACCAACCTCCATAGTGCAGTATGCAACAACCTGTCTGACCCTCCCCTTCCCTCCCTAAAGACGCTTCCTTCTCGCAGCCTTTCCGCCCCAGGACATCCCGTCTCCCCATGGAACTCCTTGCCCCCCCCCCCCCCCCCCCCCCCTCCCCCGACCGCATTTGCCAACCAGCCCAACCACCATTACCAAACATGAAGTCTGCCTTGATAGCTCCGCCACAGGGAAACATGCACACAAAAAGCTCCCCTCAGCACACAAATCTAACCCTGCAGTACAAAACCTCAAACAGAGAATCAACGCTCTGGTCAAAACTATTCTCAAAGGTTAAAAAATCTCGCACTCTTACGCCAGAAGTATTCGCCAGTTAGGGGCAGAAAACCACCACCTGAAATCTGAACTCAAACACCAAACTCGGAGTAAACCGCACCCAACCCAACACCATACCGCATCATCTTGTAGCTATAGCCTACTGATTCTGTTCTGTCCGCCTTCCCCACCTCAAATTTTTCCATGCTGCTCCACGTTAATGAAAATGGGGACCATGTGGCTCAGAACTACTCTAATACTGATTCAGATCATGACTAAGCTACAGTGTAGTCCCATTCACTCCATGTTGTCGTCTACCTTTCTCAAGCTTTATCTGACCAGAAACCACTTAACTTATCCCTACACTGAGAATATTTTTCACTCGTATACAAGGAAGCATACAATACCACGCCTGCAGAACACACACACACACACACACACACACACACACACACACACACACACACACACACACACACACACACAGAGTGTCAGACACCAAGCTCATTCTGTATATATGTATTGAGTCTAATCCACACGCTTATTCATACTTTAAGCATTCCATTGAAGACAGAGGAACAGAGTTCTGAATGAATGACGGACCGCGCTTACGTGTAGACTTCGTCTGCTAAGAAACTGGGAAACCGTCAGAACGGATGCAAAAATGTGTTTGAGGGATTCTCAGATTAAAACAAACAAACAAACAAACAAACAACAAAAAAAAAAAAGAAACAAACAAACAAAAATCCGACGAAAATCTACGTTTCGGTCACAGACCGTCTTCAGGACTTATAACATCAAAAGAAAAACAAATAAACACATGAATAGGTCAGAACAGAGTTTGACATGGTGTATGCAGGAGCAACTTTCTGAGCCCTCTCTAAAGTTTCAAGGGTACAAACCAAACCGGAGTCTCCCTGTCAGCACGCGACCTCCTGGAGTCTAGTACTCTCTAGCGGAGCCCATCCAGGAGCAATCAGCCGCGTGGTGTAGCGAGCCAGACCGAGATTCAAGGCCGAGGCAGTGACTGGGCGTTGAGAGCCGGCCCTCAAAGTCCGGCCATCCGTCCAGTCCACTACAGCGCCGCTACCCACGCTAGGACTTCACCACAGCCAGAAACGGCCAGGAGGACCCGTCCCTACAGGCAGAGATGAGACATCTCCAAAGAGAGCCCCCCAGAGAGCCGGTGACCGTCCTATCCAGGACCAGTCCAGACAGAGAGCATCATGCTGTTCGACGTAAAACACCGTGACGCCTTTTTTTCTGATCGGTGCGCAAACTACGAATAAGGACAAAGCTTCAAGCCGTCAAACCTTCAAACCGTCAAAGCTTCAAACCGTCAAAGCTTCAAGTCGTCAAAGCTTCAAGCCGTCAAAGCTTCAAACCGTCAAAGCTTCAAACCGTCAAGGACAAGTTTACAGACAACACCTACACTCGACGTCAGCGATCGTCGTACGACGCTGGTGGTCAGCTTCGACGGAGAACTGGCCAGCATATCAGTATTTGTGATAAGAGGAGAACTTTTCTGTTTGTCATCAAGATGATTATTGTAAAGACTGAGAAGCTCGTGCTCACGTTATGGGAAGTGAAGAATCATGGTAGTAAAGACTCTTCTTTTTAAGAGACTGAAAAGATACGAATAGCCTACACGGACTGGAAGGGACTTAAAATTGCGTGAATAATGTGCAGTGTATCGTTTAAGTTTAGGTTATATTGTGTAATATTTCTCTGGTGAATGTAGGAAATTAACTGTTATTTTGAAGTTTTATTGATCTGTCTATGTGACTGGATTGATTGAGAGAGTCACTGTGAAACGAAAATAAGTGGTTTGGCACGCACTAGACACTTCATAACAAAAGCCGGAATGTAGCGATTAACACACACACACACACACACACACACACACACACACACACACACACACACACACACACACACAGAGAGAGAGAGAGAGAGAGAGAGAGAGAGAGAGAGAGAGAGAGAGAGAGAGAGATCATTCACCGACCCCTGTACTCATACAGTGAGTCGTGTGTGTGTGTGTGTGTGTGTGTGTGTGTGTGTGTGTGTGTGTGTGTGTGTGTGTGGTGACATGTGTGAAGTCCCCTTTCCCACATACGTTATGTCTGCTTAAATGATTATCCCTTGACTCCTCCCTCTTCCTCCTGGCACCATCCATTTTCCAATTTGCGCTCACACACACACACACGCACACATACATACACACAAACACGCTCGCGTGCGCGCGCACGCGCGCCCGTGTGTATGAGTACAGGGTCGGTGAATGACTATCAACTCCTATTCCTTTATTTGTTCATTTTACTCTGTATTCTTCTTCCTGTAGTCTTCAGTGGTCCCTTAACCAGGAGAGGCGCCCTTTGTCTGCCGCTTAAATAAACTCTGAAAATATACAAGAAATTCACAGGGAATCTACAAGCGGACGTTTCCGGAGTAGGTTCTTGCAGGTATAAACGGGTCGCTCTCATCATTTTTGATTGTCTGAAAGTTGGTTTCCTCACTATTGTCCATCCAAGTCCACAGATTAAAGTGAAAGGCATGTCGAGTAATTCCAAGTCCACAGATTAAAGTGAAAGGCATGTAACTGCTTAGGAAATCGGGATTGTGGACCAGGTTCGTGACTGACACATCGTGTTTAACGTCAAAGGTAGAAATCTTTAAAAGCAACTGAAAAAATTGACGGTGTGGGAGAAGAGTGGGGGTGTGTTTCAGTGAGAGCTGATCAGTGGTGGAATTTTGAAGGCATTTTAAGGGCACGTCGTCCCTCCACATGCTTAGTGATGTGTTGGAGCCTACTTGTCTGTGTGGAGTAAGACCACATTGCCTAATGGCTGACACATCTCCCATGGTATCCTCCCTCCCTCAGCATCCCTCTCCCTTTTTGCACTCCATCCACCCCACCCATCGCCACATTACTCAGTCGCAAGGTGTCACCTCAAGACAGGATTCTGTCAATGCATCCATGTTATTCACGTATTTCTCTGCCTGTCAGTGTCATTAACTGACAAAATGACAGCGTAGACTTTCGATGACAGCGACAATGTGGAGGAACACAATTCAACGCTGTCCATTACCGGAGAAGCGTAGGCCTAACGATCTCTTTTCCGATCGGTCAGTGCTGGGCGTAATGACCAGTAAATGTCCATACAGCTGTTTGCCGACTGCTGACACAGTGAAGCCTCACTCTGCACAGGTCACGCTTCTCCTCTGTCCATTTCCAGTTGTCTGTCATGACAGCACTCCTGGAAGCTATCTTGAAGTCTCCGCTCTGCATGACATGGATGCTGACTGATTCAGCCCGCTGTCTGGAAGCAAAGCACCCGTGGGCGTCTTTGAGAAAACAGAGTGTGACTGGAATAATTCATTGATGTCTGGCTTCTGGCTCGTTCTACAACCAGTTCGTTTGACTATCGAAGGAACCGGGCGGTAAAGACTGACAGGCAGACAGACTGAGAGACACACATGTCACATGGCATTAACCTCCACTGATGTCATTTACTGCATGCCCTCTCTAGGTCTCTCGGCTTTCCCTCTGTCTGTCTGTCCGTCTGTCCGTCTGTCTGTCGGTCCGTCTGTCTGTCTTCCGTCCGTCTATCTGTCTGTCTGTCTCAGTCTTAGTCTCTCTGTCTCTGTGTCAGTGTCTGTCTGTCTGTCTGCTAGAGCGCAGTTAAAACTCGAGGTAGGAACAGCCTTTCCACAAAACTGAAGATAGTTAAATATTCTATCCTGACTAAAAATAATTGTAGGTTTGCTCACACACACACACACACACACACACACACACACACACACACACACACACACACACACACATACACACACACACACAGAGGCAGATACCCACATACCACCACCACCACCACCACCACCACCACCACCACACAACAACAACACACACACACACACACTCACTCACTCACACACACACACACACACACACACACACACACACACACACACACACACACACACACACGCACACACACACACAATTATCAAAAATAAAACATTTTCTGAATCTCCAGTCAAGGAAATTATTTTTTCATGCACATATTTTATCTCTCATTGATTATGCGTCTACCTTATGGGATAAATCTAGTGAAACAATTTGAAACAAATCAATCGTTTACATAAGAGAGCTATAAAGTTGGTGCAATTAAAATCTAATTCCTTGACAGGTGATGACTATAAAAAGTTAGATATTCTTCCATTCAAAGAGAGACTCTTTTTTAATAAATGTTTATGCAGTTATAAAGTAGTTAAGGGAATAGCTCCAAAGAAAATTATCCGAAACTTTGCAAATAATGAAAATAGACATGTTCACAAACTTTCGTTTCCTAGACCCCGTAACAATCTTTACAAATCTAGCTTCATATATTGGAGGGAGGAAAGGCATGGAACAATTTATCTTCTTCTTTAAAAACATGTCCTTCTAAACTACTGTTTAAAAAAGCACTGAAAAAATATTTGATGGACAAAGCATAAAGTAATTTATGATTATTTATATTGTTGCAGATTCTCTCTCTCTCTCTCTCTCTCTCTCTCTCTCTCTCTCTCTCTCTCTCTCTCTGACTGTCTGTCTGTCTACTGGATTCTTTGTCAATGCTATCTGTCGCTCTGCCTATCTGTCACCCTCACCCTCCCCCCCCTCTCTCTCTCTCTATCTCTCTCTCTCTCTCCCTCTCAAATGTCTTTATTGCCATGCCTGATATGTTGTCCATTGTCCGTCAAAATACTGATTTATGGTTGTTAATTGTTTCATTGTTTTTCATTCATTGTATATTTCTGATTTCTACATTTGCATTGCTTCGCGTTCTGTTTTTTTCACTATTGTAATTGATATTTATGCTTTTTTTTTTGTGAGGGCAGGATGAAAAAAAGCTGTAAAGCTTATTCTTTAACCCTCAATAAAGATCATTTTGACTTGACTTGACTTGACTTGACACACACACACACACACACTGAAATGTTTCATGTGAGGTATAACTCAGTAATTGTACCTATCAAAGGATATTATCGCGCTCGGCAGTTCACAATCTAACACTTCAGGAGCAGTTCGTCAGCAGCTACAGTCAGCGAGTTATGTGAGCAGTGTAGGCTGACTCAGCCATCCCTGATTGTACACAGCAGTCAACGAACTATGTAAACAATGCCGGCTGACTCAACCGTCCCTGATTGTACACACAGAGTCAACAAACCATGTAAACAATGCAGGCTGACTCAACCATCACTGCTCTGATGCTGCGGTCAGCAAGGCATGTGAACAGAGCAGGCTGACTTCATCATCGCTGACTTTAGGCTGACTCTACCAGAAGTGACTTTACATTGCAGTCAGCAAGATATGTAAACAATGCAGGCTGACTCCACAATCACTGACGTAAATCCCAGTCAGCAAAATACCTATAAACTTTGGATTCTCTCTTTTCAGGGCACATAAGACCGCATGGCGAAAGCTTGGCTGTGTCTGGAGCGGCACTGTCTTCATCTGTCCGTGGGCAGGGGTGGTTGGGTCTGTGGGGTATACTCGACAGCTGGAGGGTGGTGTTTTTTTTCGCCGGTGGGCTCTGCAGTCATGAAATACGGGCTGGTACACTTTAAGGCTGTTATGAGTTGCATCCTGTAGTCTCATTTACCTCTGTTCAGGAGCAGTTATGTCCCTTGATATCTTAATGGAGTGTCCTGCGCGTGCCTGTACCCATCGTCAACACAGCGCAGGCCTCCAAGGGTGGTACAGGACTGCTTTAAAGGCAGGTGGAGACAGTGCTTCTTTGGGTCCTCCCCAGCACCTTCGGGTGTGTCTTTTTCTTCTATAGGCTGATTCCATCATTATTGATTTTACATTGCAGTTAACAAGCTATGTAAAAGATATAGACTCTCTTCTTCTTTCTCTCTTCGCCCACCTCTGGGTTTCGAACTCTGTCTTTCTTTCTCAGTTTGTCTTTTATGCCTAAGACCTTGCTGCCACTTCTGTCGCCCAGACCACGTTTCTCTCGACCCTACTCCGTCCTGCCACTCTTCTCTCTCTCCCCTCCTGTCCTCCTGTCCTCTTTCTCTCTATCGTGGTGTTGTTCTGCCCTCTCTCTTTCTCCATTCAGTTTCTTTCGGGATGGACACAAAGGATATCCCTTTGGGCCATGCCTGTGTCCACGTTGTTTTCTCTACCATCTTGTTTTTACACGCACACTGAATTCTTCTCCGACTACATTCTTCCACACATCAGCATTTACACACATCCCTACAAAATAGCTTAGCAAACAACCACTTCGCGCCAAATGGACATCGAACATTCCTGCCGACTTCGGGGCCACTTTCACACAGTCATTATCCTATAAAAGCTCCTACAACGATGTCCACACGCATTCAACTAGCCGGACAAAACACCAACACAGTGCCCCGCAAGAATACCGACTGAACACGCCCAGGACTCCTGTTCCTCAAGGGCTGGTTACAAAGCAACTTCAGCTAACTGGGCCCTTTTGCGTCCACTAGATGCAGTTCGACCATGCGCGCTAGGTGAGGGCGCTACTGCTAATCGGCCTATTACCCACTTCTCCACTACGCGCGGAATTCATTTCCTCTAAAGCGCTTAAGCCCCTTTGTGGGAGTTTTCTCCTCCTTGACACCGTACCATTACTGATGCTACACTGTAGTCAGCAAACTGTGTAGAAAAAAAAAGCAGGCAGACTTCACCATCACACACTTTACACTGCAGTCAACAAGCTATGTGAACAATTCATACTACAGTCAACAAGCTATGTGAACAATTCATACTGACTCCATCGTCATCCCTCTGCGCTACAGTCAACAAGCTATGTGAACAATTCATACTACAGTCAAACAAGCTATGTGAACAATTCATACTACAGTCAACAAGCTATGTGAGCAATTCATACTACAGTCAACAAGCTATGTGAACAATTCATACTGACTCCATCGTCATCCCTCTGCGCTACAGTCAACAAACAACGTGAACAATTCATACTACAGTCAACAAGCTATGTGAACAATTCATACTACAGTCAACAAGCTATGTGAACAATTCATACTACAGTCAACAAGCTATGTGAACAATTCATACTACAGTCAACAAGCTATGTGAACAATTCATACTGACTCCATCGTCATCCCTCTGCGCTACAGTCAACAAACAACGTGAACAATTCATACTACAGTCAACAAGCAATGTGAACAATTCATACTACAGTCAAAGCTATGTGAGCAATTCATACTACAGTCAACAAGCTATGTGAACAATTCATACTGACTCCATCGTCATCCCTCTGCGCTACAGTCAACAAAGTGAACAATCCATACTACAGTCAACAAGCTATGTGAACAATTCATACTACAGTCAACAAGCTATGTGAACAATTCATACTACAGTTAACAAGCTATGTGAACAATTCATACTTCAGTCAACAAGCTATGTGAACAATTCATACTGACTCCATCGAAATCCCTCTGCGCTACAGTCAACAAGCTATGTGAACAATTCATACTACAGTCAACAAGCTATGTGAACAATTCATACTACAGTCAACAAGCTATGTGAACAATTCACATTAAGTCAACAAGCTATGTGAACAATTCCTACTGACTCCATCGTCATCCCTCTGCGCTACAGTCAACAAGCTGACTGCACTATGCGATCAGGAATGAATCAGCCTGTACTATTCACACACTTCGCTGACTTTACATACAAGTCAGCCATGATGGAGTGAACCCAGTCTTGTTCATTGAGTCGGCGACTGTAAACTACAGTCAACGATGGTGGAACCAGCCTGTGTTCTTCACATAGTTTGAAGTGTGCAGGGTAGAATCGGTGAAGCGCAGGCTTACCATAACATCATTAATTCATCCACTGGAAACTTGTGAATGCTGTGCTGTAAGCTAATGTAATCCTGGTGATTTTCTGTAGTTTTGGACTCTGGTGACAGGCAAGTACCCCCCTCCTGTTCCTGTTCCTTCATCCCAGTGACATCCCCCTCCCCCCCCCCCCCCCCCCCCCCCCAGTGTGCATAGCCACACTCAGAATCTTCCTTTTCATAGCAGTGACTCTTTTCTATCGCCTGTATTTCACAGCTACACCCAGGATAGTTCCCTGTCCTCCTGCGACATTTCCCCGATGCCCCCACTTCACTGCCACACCCTGGTTCTTTTCCGTGTCCTGTTGGTGACATTTCACTAGTGTCCCTCTTTCTGATTCTGACCATAGTCAGTAACACCGGAACTCGACCTAACTGGTCCCATGAGAAAATACGTAGCAGTGTTGGTGTGTTTTTTTTTTTTTGATGTTCAGCAGCGACTTGTCTAAGTAATTTTCTACATTCCCTCCTACTACACATATCGCTTTTTTTTTTTTTTTGTTCTAAATATGCAAACGTTCACAAATGACACGCAAAAACTCTTATACCCGGAAAAAAATGAAACGGGTTTCAGGAAACACCAACACCATTTGACGCATTCAGAAAACAAACGAGAGGGAGGGAAGAGGGGGGGAGGCCGGGGTGGGGGGGGGGGGGGGGGGGGGGGGGAAGACGGAGCACTTTACTTTACTGTCTGCTTGTCCCCTCCCAGACAACATGGATTGAGCTGAGTGAAGTGACCTTGACCTCTCCAACAGATCATAACACACCCTCAGTTCCCCGTCACCGCATGGATCACCTGGTTCCCTACCCTCCCCCCCCCCCCCCCTCTCTCTCTGTGCCATCACCTGCTATGTCTTCTGTTTCAGTGTGTCTGAGAGAGAGAGAGAGAGAGAGAGAGAGTGTGTGTGTGTGTGTGTGTGTGTGAGAGAGAGAGAGAGAGAGAGAGAGAGAGAGAGAGAGAGAGAGAGAGTGTGTATGTGACAGAGAGAGAAAGAGAGAGAGAGAGTGAGAGAGAGAGAGAGAGTGTGTGTTGGTGTGTGTGTGTGTGAGAGAGAGAGAGAGAGAGAGAGAGAGAGAGACTCAAGACTCAAGACTCAAAAAAACTTTATTACTCAAGGATAAAGATTTTCGGCAATGTCTATTTTCTTCCAATCTGTCCTTGCTATTCTACAATAGCAAGGACAGAGAGAGAGAGAGAGAGAGAGAGAGAGAGAGAGAGTACGTGTGCATCCACACATGTGCAAGTGTGTGAGAGTGGTCGTGGAGGTGGCCAGGACAGTGGGGTTGGACACGAGCCACCCGAGCCTGCTGAGTGTCGGACCTCGGGGACACCCACCATTAACTTTTTTTGTGTGGTGAAAACGCAGTATTTGTTTCAAGCACGTGGGTATACGGTAACACACGCGTTCACAAACTGAACACAGCGCTCACAAATGAGTGCACATGTACGCACTCACACATACACACACACACACACACCACACACGGAGGCGCGCACGTTCCTGCTCTCAAACATGTGTACACACATAGGTGTGTTCGTCACATACAGAGAGAGAGAGAGAGAGAGAGAGAGAGAGAGAGGACTTTATTCCGACGTGTTGCACGTCTTTTGGGGCAGAGAGTTAAAATGTTGGTCAGCCAACAGACATGGAGGCAGGGACGGAATGGGGGGGGGGAGGGGGGGGGTGCACCCGTCCTCCCGTCCTGGCCCCCACCCTCCAGCCCCGACACATACACCGAGATTCATGGCCTCGTCTCCTCGTAGCCTCCCCCGTCACCCCCCCCCCCCCCCCCCCACTCCCCTCATCCCCCCACCAACCCGCTCGGGGATTGGGCTTTGTCGTGACCGTGTCCTGCACCCCCGTTGACCCCAGTGACCCTTAGTTGGCAGGTCAGCAGACCGAATGACCACAGCTCATGACCAAGGGGGACCTCCTTGCTGCAGTTCTTTTTCTTTCTTGTCTTCTCTCTCCTCTCTCTCTCTCTCTCTCCCTCTCTCTCTCTCTCTCTCTCTCTTCTCTTCTTCTTCTTGTCGGAGACTGTCAGTTCTTTTTTGCTCGAACTTCGTTCTTGTTGCATCCATTCTTTCAACGCTAGTTCTCCGTTTTGAAAAAGAGAAGCGGACAGATTCATCTTGCCTTTTGGGCTTCAAGACCTGGGCGTTAAAGCTGTCAATCATCGGGGGAATCTTTCTTCTTGACCCACTTTTAAAACACCAGAGGCTAGGGCAGTCTGATTCTCGCTCGGTGCTCTCTCTCTCTCTCTCTCTTCCTCTCCCTCTCTCTCTCTCCTCTCTCTCTCTCCTCTCTCTCACACACACACACACACACAAAGTCGTGCGCGCGCGCGCACACACACATGCACAAAGTCATGTTCGCGCACACACACACACACACACACACACACACACACTTACACAAACGCAATCACACACACATACACACACTACCCATTACAACACAACACAACTCAAAACAACACAACGCACATACACACACCAGACACGCACTCTCTCTCTCTCTCTCTCTCTCTCCTCTCTCTCTCTCTCACACACACACACACACACATATACACATACATACACACACAGCACACACACACACACACACACACACACACACACTCACACTCACACACACACACACACACACATACATACTCACACACACGTGCGCGTGCGCGCGTTGCTCCTCACTGACTTGCCCTTGTCCGATCACTCCTCCACGCACCTCCTGTCCCAAAGGTACGTCTCTACATCCAAAATACATGTCCTACGTCGAGGGTGCAAGGCATTTTCTCACCTCCTTGTGCTTGCGTCTCTCTTAGCTTTTGCTTTAATGAAGAGAGAGAGAGAGAGAGAGAGAGAGAGAGAGAGAGAGAGAGAGTGGACGGGGATTTGGAGAGAAATATTACCATTGTGTGGATTCGCATTTTGGCTGGATTGGGCTTTGTCTTGACCTTGCCCTGCACCCTGTTGACCCCAGTGACCTTAAGTTCGGAAATAGGTCGGGGACGGGCGATGTGAGGGGGGTGGGGGGTGGGGTGGGGGTGGGGAGGGGATGGGGAGGATTGTGGGCCAAAGATGAAGGTTTGCCTGGTTTGTCTTCATCGCTCACTAAACCGCAGTCTAACAGACTACCCGCTACAGTTCTCTATGAGATCAAGTCATCACAAGCCCTTTTCAAGCGGGCAAGCAAGGAAGACTAAATTAGGTCTGTCAGCTATTTACGAGAGAAAACGACGACCTTTAAAACGCCAAGTATTTAAATCATTATGCATTCATATTGGAGCTAGAGGCACCTGACCCAGAAATGCCGAGAACTCAAGTCAAACAGGAATTGTGCACACATCAAAATGCCTACATCCAAATTGCTATTGGTTCCGTAAGGAGTCATCCACATCTTAAAATGCTCAGAATCCAAATCATCACGTTGTGGTGACCCCTAGAGCAGTGCTGTTTGTGGTGACCCCTAGAGCAGTGCTGGTTGTGGTGGCCCCTTCAGACCATGATTGGGACCTGAGGCTGTGCACACCCGAGGTAGTTCCTTACTGTGGTGGGTTCCGTAGGCAGTTCCTTGCTGTGGTGGGTTCCATAGGTAGTTCCTTGCTGTGGTAGGTTCTGTGGGTAGATGCTTACTGTGGTGGGTTCTGTAGGAAGTTTCTTACAGTGATGTGTTCTGTAGGTAGTTCCTTGCTGTGACGAGTTCCCATGGCAGGTCATCGCTGTGGTGGATTCCCTTGGTAGTTCCTTGCTGTGCTGGGACCTGAGGTGGCGACATGCTGTGGTGAGCTCCTGAGGTAGTGCCTGGCTGTGGTGGATACCTCTGTCGTGCCTTGTTTTTTTGTGTGGCTCTCGAGGAAGTGTCTTGTTGTGGGTTTGTAGAACCTGCAGGAGAAGCTGCTGTCCTGATGCAGGGTGAGTAAAGCCCTCCTGCAAGCCGCCTGCTCTTGCACCACACCGGACAGGCCAGGCGTTGTGTGATACAGCGACCCAATGAGGCGTTTGATCGGCATCTCCTTCCCCCCCCCCCCCCCCCCCCACCTCCCAACCCCATCTACTCCTTTCTCTTTCTCCCCCGCCCTCTTTCTCCCTGCCCATTCGAAAGGCTGGCCGGAGAGAGAGAGAGAGAGAGAGAGAGGGAGAGAGACTGAGAGAGAGAGATCTAACAGTGTTCACAGACAGACAGACGGACAGAGGCGGGCGGACAGACGCACAGAGAGAGAGAGGGAGAGAGAGAGGAGAGAGAGGAGAGAGAGAGAGAGAGAAGAGAGAGAGAGAGAGAAATAGAGAGAGAGAGGGAGGGAGAGAGGAGAGATAGAGAAAGAGGATGAGGAGAGAGAGAGAGAGAGAGAGAGAGAGAGGGAGAGAGGAGAGAGAGAGAGAGAGAGAGAGAGAGACTGAACGAACGAACGAATCTGTTTTAATGGGGAAAAAGCGGAAATAAGCACAAAATGGCTCTTTTTTTTTTACATCCGGCTCTCAATTTAAGGGGAATATTTAGAAAATGCAATGACAACATCAGCAAAACTAATCTAAAATTGAAGTAAACATACACCACCAACGCTATAAGTAGAAAGAGGAAATGGTTACAACACAAAAGAACAGAAGACAATCAATGCCTGGAAGAGAGAGGGAGAGAGAGAGAGAGAGAGAGAGAGAGAGAGAGAGAGAGAGAGAGAGAAGGAGAGAAGGAGAGAGACAGAGACAGAGACAGAGGGAGAAACAGGTGGGAGTGGGAGGGGAGGGGTCATCATATATAGTTCATGAAAAAATGGTTATTGGAAGATAGATAAATATATACAATAAACATAATCACAATAATAAAATTATAACACATTTCTGGAAAAAGAAAAAAAAATCATTGAACAGGCACCCCATCCTGTAAACAAAGACAAAAATTTACACTTGACAAGCAGCACCTTTGGAACAATAGATGAGAGAGACCAGTACACACACACACACACACACACACACACACACACACACACACACACACACAGAGAGAGAGAGAGAGAAGAGAGAGAGAGAGAGAGAGAATTGAAAAATTCAGTTATTAGTGGGGTATGAAGTGCCCTTTAAAAGCTATATATGCTGGCATGAACATCAGGAAAGGGTGAAATGCGGTTCCACAAGAAGCCGCCAGAGTAGTGAAGACTGGTTTTAAACATATCTATTCTTGGACGGGGTACTACAATTTTATGAAAATGGCTATTTTCATTAAATCTAAATTTCTCTGTAATTGAAGGGGGAGCACGACCAAAAAAAATCTTAAACATGAAAAAGGCTTGATTGAATTTAAGCTTCAAGTTTAATGGTAAAATATCCAGATCTGTATAGTCAGAGTATGATAACGTAACCGATTTTAACAAAACTAATTTCAGGGAACGTCTATAAAGACTAAACAAAGGTTTGAGTATGTGATTACTTGACGAATCCCAAATTGTAGACGCATAATTTATATGGGATTCGATATAAGCGTGAAAAAATACTTTACGTGAACGGCAGTCTAGGAAATGCTTTATCTTGGACAGTTGGTATATCTTTTTTGAAACTGTTTTGCATAAAGACCGTACATGTTTCTGACCATGACAGATTGTTGTCTATAACTACTCCTATGACTTTATGACAGACTGTTTCTTAGATAGTTATACCATTGCTCGTATAAGAAAGGTTTTGACGTTTTTTTCTTGTGGTTATGATCAGCTGTTTGGTTTTGACAGGGTTTAGACACATATGGTTTAATTCAGACCATTCGGTTAGCTAGTTAATACTTTGCTGTAATAACGTAGATACTTTTTCTGCTTTGCGATCACACGCATGAACAGTAGTGTCATCGGCGAACATATCCCAAAGCGCTGGGAGCAACATGGGGAGATCATTAATATATATTGAAAACAGTATGGGTCCAAGGACGGAGCCTTGAGGAACACCATGTTTGAGAGGCAAAATAGAAGATTGGCGTTCATTAATTGAGACAATATATTTTCTGTCACTTAAAAACGAAGAGTTGAGTTTCTAGAGCATTATTGGATAAACGCTAAAATTTTAACTTTTTTAGAAGCAGTGTGTGGTCAATTACATCAAAAGCTTTTGCAAAGTCAATAAAAAAAAAAAAAAGAGAGAGAGAGAGAGAGAGAGAGAGAGAGAGAGAGAGAGAGGAGAGAGAGAGAGAGAGAGAGAGAGAGAGAGAGAGAGAGAGAGAGAGAGAGAGAACCCTATAAACATTCTTCGTTCAGATAAGGAAAACGTAGTCCGTCCGGTTAAATGATTTCCGACACCCAGCCTTTGTCACGTTCCACACATGGGCACAATGCCCTGCCGCCTGGCCGGGGTTATTAGTGTCCCATCGAACCGCGTTTTGTGAAGGGAGGAAACAAGTGATGGGGGTTCGGGTTGTGGCGGTAGTGGTGGGTGGGGATCTTTTCTCCTCCATTCCTTCTCACCTGTCGTGGAGGGTTTCTTTGCACACCAAACAATGTTAACAGCGCACAATCCGAAGTCGTCTATGATGGAGCTGGAAAATGATTCGCCATTTTACCTGTCAATGAGCGTAGTCATCCTGTTTTTCACTCAGGCGCAAAATGGTTTTCGGGTTTTTTTTTGTCTGAGGAGAACTGCCACGATAATGATGATAATCATATGAAAGAAGAAAGAAAGACTACCATCACTGCTGCCGTCTATAGCAGTCTGCCTTTTCCAGCAGCAGTAGTTTGAATAGTAACAGCAGCAGCAGCGGTAGTAACGAGTAGCAGTAGTTGTAACAGACATACGTTTGTGAGAAATTGAAATCATCTGAAAAAGCCCAGAGTACACATTTCCTGATCCATCAGTATCATTAGTACTATTCTGATCTGTTTATCTAAACCTGTTGATTTTGTGGATCTGCGTATTTCTACTCATAAACATTGATCTGTTCAATTCTCATCCTACGTAATTTTAAACGACTCGGTGGTGCAGGACTGCTCCCCACTTGTTGGCTCGGCGGTTGAGGACGGTACTTTTATGGGGTCCCAATGGCATGTATTGGAGTATCTTTGTTGCTCAGGTGGTCGTGGTCCCATCACCAACAGATCTTGCTCTGTTCTCCGTTGTCAATGGTCTGGGTTGAGCTTGACTAAAGAGCGAAATGCTCCAGGACGACCTACTGTCTTCGTAACGCTTATTTTGTTGCTACTTTCATTATTTCACCGTCAAGCGAATGTTTTGAATTCCAGTCTCCATTGTTGGAATCTTCACTGTCGTCAAAAGGGATATGTCAATGGACGAGTGAATGTTCCGTTACTCTCTCTCTCTCTCCACAGCCCCTCCCTGGCTCAGCGTGATAAAGGAAACTCATTCCAGACCGCGATCAGCCCTCTATTACGGCCCCAGACACCTCCGCTAATAGCTCACCAGCCGCCGCTCCATGCCATCTCCCGTCATCACAGAGCGGAATGGGCCTGGAAGACCGGCATGACCAGTTACTCTGAGGATAGCGCCATTTCGTGGGGTACACGGGCGTGCGTGCGTGCGTGTGTGTGTGATTGAGAAACAGCGGTCACAGGGGGTGAGGGGGTATGAAGAACGTCTGAGAAGGTCTGGTCACACGCCACAGTTAGGACTGTGCTCTAAAAACCCTCTACAATCCATGCAGGCCTAAGCGTTTTGTGGCCTACCACAACTGTGAGCCAGCAATTCGTGTTTAAAAATGATAATCATCAAAAGGACAACTCCCCACCAACTATTTTCCTTGTTTGGAGGGATATTCATCGATGAAATCACACAAATCCTGAAAATATACGACCTTCCCCTTAGTTGACACAGATTTCAGGCCTTTGCACTCACCCGTCACCCTATCTTTGGGCCAGCCTCAAACGCTCTAAATAATCCCATTCCTTCGATTTTAATCTCTCTGCTTGGAACCACCTGGCTTGTACCTTGATGGCCAGTTGAAAGGACACGAGGAGAAACCAACTTTCAGACACAATCAAAATTCTCAAAATAATCTAATCGCGCCAGTCTATGAATACCCTGACCGGCCCTTTGTTTATCCCCGTCGTTCATGTACATCTGCTGTTATACAGGTTTTCGGCAAAACATGATGCTATATGGTATGTTTGAATAATTAATGAGTTTCTTTTCAAACAACACAACTATCTCCATATATTTAACGGAACACGTGCAAGTCCAAGTAGCTAGCCATGAGAAAAAATCTGATTGCCATTGCCATGGTCCATGCGATTAAGTTGTTAACTTAAAGCGTGCAAAGAGCACATTTCAATTTGATCTAAATCTTTATCAACTTGTGTGAGCGCTAGTGCACGTGATGTGCATGGACATGGTCTGAGTTATTTGGCTCTGGCCTGCTCACTGTAGAGGGGGAATCTCCGTCCTGACCCCTGCTCACAGTAGAGCGGGGGAATCCCCGTCCTCTGACCTGCTCACAGTAGAGGGGGGGAATCTCCGTCCTCTGACCTGCTCACTGTAGAGGGGGAATCGCCGTCCTCTGATCTGCTCACAGTAGAGGGTTAATCGCCGTCCTCTCTGACCTGCTCACTGAAGAGGGGGAATCTCTGTCCCCTGACCTGCTCACAGTAGAGCGGGAATCCCTGTCCTCTGACCTGCTCACAGGACAGCGGGAATCCCCGTACTCTGACCTGCTCACAGTAGAGCGGGATCCCTGTCCCCTGACCTGCTCACAGTAGAGGGGCAGTCCCCGTCCTCTGAACTGCTCAGAGTAGAGGGGGAATCCCCGTCCTCTGACCTGCTCACTGTAGAGGGGGAATACCCGTCCTCCGACCTGCTCACAGTAGAGGGGGAATCCCCGTCCTCTGACCTGCTCACAGTAGAGGGGGAATCCCCGCCCTCTGACCTGCTCACAGTAGAGGGGGAATTCCCGTCCTCCGACCTGCTCACAGTAGAGGGGGAATCCCCGTCCTCTGACCTGCTCACAGTAGAGGGGGAATCCCCGTCCTCTGACCTGCTCACTGTAGAGGGGGAATCCCCGTCCTCTGACCTGCTCACTGTAGAGGCGGAATTCCCGTCCTCTGACCTGCTCACTGTAGAGGCGGAATTCCCGTCCTCTGACCTGCTCACTGTAGAGGCGGAATTCCCGTCCTCTGATATGCTCTCTGAAGTGGGGCAATCCCCGTCATCTGACCTCTGTTTCGCTCCTAGTTACGTAGGTTGTAACGATTTCTGGACGTAAAACGCAACACTGTGACAGATTGATGTCATGATTGTAAATATCAATATTTTTTGTTGTGCGAACACCCACTTTTTTTTTTTTTTTTTTTTAATAAAACAAAACTGGTCAGTAGTTTCGGTTTTTTTTATTCGCAGTGCGTCATGTCTCAAATGTGTGTATGTCTTTCATTGACGTTAGAATTTTTACATCATTGATTTTCATTTGAGCTGTTAAGAGTATAAGCTGTATCGTCTAGGAGACAGACACACCAACACATCTACGTATGCTGACTGGACATAGGAATCCGTGTTTCCTGGGAAAAGAATTAACAGGGCAGGTGGTGACAATTACCCGTTGTGTAGCCAGCTCAAAGACAGGATCTGTAGAGCCAGGTCATCACTGATATATGTGAATATCGTTGTGTGACAATTCAACGGTGTCGGAAGTTGAATTTTTCACTGTTGAAGATGACCAGGTTACAAACATTCCGAGCACACTGGCTTGCGTACCACTTTTGGCTGCTCTTTATGATGAAGGTCTTGTCGCGAGACTGTCGACTTGGATCAAACTTTCCAGCGGAGTAGAAGAACGGTAAATGAAAACGAAACCTTCCACACCTATTCTTTCTCATGAAATTTGTATAATTAGTCTGCAGAAAAATACTCTCCGACCGTGAGATCTCAATCTAGGTGGACATGACCCAGTCATCTGGGTTGACTAACGGTCTGTGTTGTTACAAAGATGCTTCCCAAACCGTACTGCGTGCCTCTGTGAAGTTGTTAACGGCTTTTTCGACATAAGATTCCCGTCTTCTGTCCCCGCTCCACCACCCCCTCCCCTCGTTTCTGTCCCTTCCTCTCCATCATCCCCTCCCCTGTAAGTGATTAGCCCTTGCGATTGACGAAGCCCAGCTCACCTCTTCCCCATCTGTCTCTCTCTCTCTCTCTCTCTCTCTCTCTCTCTCTCTCTCTCTCTCTCTCTCTCTCTCTCTCCATGCGCATATCAGTCGAAATAAATCAAGAGTGCATTAGCTTGTGCGTGTGTGTGCACTGGCGAAGGAACTGGAGGTGGGTGTCGTTTTGCTTCCACCCCCCTCCCCCCTTCTCCGCTCCATCCCTGGCTTGACAGATACTAATCTAAACAAATCATGGCCTTGCTGGGCAAACAGTTCAAGTTTTACCTGACAGTGCTTGTGACAACAGCAAGCACAGAAAAGATCAGGCCAGGGCCCATTTTCGCCGTAACTCGTTTTGTTTGTTTGATTGATTAAGCTGTTAATGCAGCGCGATGTCCGTTATCTCTTCATAAACATCAGAGAGAGAGAGAGAGAGAGAGAGAGGAGAGAGAGAGAGAGAGAGAGAGAGAGAGAGATACAAACATGAGAACCTACAATGGAGAGTAACTAAAGAAAATGATAAACATTCGCACACACAAAAGCATAGAGATGGACACCCACAGTGCAGATGTAGTCCTCATCCCAAAAAAAGTCAGAGGTCTTGCATCGGGCTTGCATATTGTTCTGTCCCTGTTGTTAGTTTCGACATGTGTTTTACTAAATGTCTTTTCCAGATTGCGTTATCTTTTCGTTATCAACTATTCATTTTGTTTTTGATGTTAATAATATCCTTTGCAGTTTTCATCCCTTAACGCAGTTAATTCCGTGCTTAGTTCCTACGATTTCTGCGTATCATGTTCACTTTCTTTTTTCTCTTTTAATATCATAATTTCATACTCAAAATTATGCGTCTTTGCATCTCTTCCTCTCTTTATCATTGTTGTATAAACAATTGTCATGGTTCTAAGTCTCATTAGCAAAACGTTCAAGAATACATTTTCAGGTACAGTTAAGTGTTTATATCAGATTTACGCAAGTCTTTCAGCTATAATTTGTCATAATAGTTCGCTGCGTTTTTTTTTCAGTGACGTTACCAATTAATTCGTTGATTTTCTTTAAAAGTTGATGGCCTTTACAAGACGATTGTTAATTTTACAGTATATTTTTGTCGTTTGCTACTTCACGAAATTGGCCTTTAGAAGAGGATTGTTAAATGTACAGTATATTTTGTCGTTTGTTTCTTCGCGAAATTCTGAATTTAGGCTAAGCGTGGAGTGATCCGATCAATATCCATAGTGAATGTCAGGGTCTTCGGCAAAAAACGGTCAGGTACGCAAGAAAAAGCCAAGTCTTCTTTATTTAAGAGGAATGACCTTTGGCCAAGTGAATTTTGTGCGACCAGTATTATATTTTTCTCCATATATACTGCCCCCCCCCCCCCCCCCCCCCTAAAAAAAAAAGAAACGCATACTTTTTTTTACATCTTCACTGTGGATGCCAAAGCACTGGTAGGATGTAACCAACCAGTGGAAAATGTTCGTTTACGTCTGTGCTTTACTTGTGCTCACGTATTTAGTGCCAGTCGGATTGCACGTGCATAAAAAATGGCCACTTCGACAATCTTTCTTTTTTTGGTCGTGCTCTGCACCTGAGTGGAGCAAATTCATGACATTTTGGTGAATGAATGCTCAAAGGAAGGCGAACAAACCATCCACACAGTGAGTCATTCTGAGGAAAACCAGTCCGTCAACGCAAAGTGCAAAGATGCCGCGGCTCAGTCAGCAAGAACGTGAGAATGCACTGGGGCGTTTGCAAAGCTGGGCAAAGTCATCCTGAAGTCACCCGACACTTCAACGTGAGCCAGAGCACCCTCGGCAGGCTTCTGAGTCGTCATCGCGTCAGCGGCTCCACGGCAAACTGACCACGCCCTGGAAGACCTTTGGCAACAACTCCATCTCAAGACCGCTACATCCGGGTCAGCCACCTGCGAAATAGCTTTCAGTCAGCCTCACAAACGCCCAGCAACTATCCGGAGCTCAAAGAATCTCTTCTTCTTCTTCCTAAAATACTGGTTCACTCAAAAAAAATGAGTAGGTCACCAGCGCGCATGTTAAAAAGTAAAATAAAATGAAATAAAATAAGAATAAAGAGCGACTCAGCCTGTTGGCAACAAGGAGTCGCACACGATATTCAAAAAAAAACACACATTAAAAGCAATGGCCAGATTCAGACCCAGGTAACGATATAATATCTGGGCAGGTTAAAAAAAAACACAGTCAATATGCAGATCTCAAGACTGTCGTATCGTATCAATTTGACTCTTGAATGGAGTCTTTTGTGGCATCTTTTCATGGTTGGGCAAACGTCCTTTTCGATGGTAAGGATCCAGGACTGAGCAACAATATTTCCAGTTATGGTCTAATCAGTGTTTGGTGTAACAGTCGTTTTAACCTTTTGGGGGCAAGTCGGGTGATATTTCTTTATTTAAGGAAAGCTAAGATTGTTATTTGCCTTTCTTAATTACTAAAATTGTAATGCTCATCCCATTTGAGCACTGACTATCTAACAATAACGCATCCTCTAGATATTTTTGAAGTCATTGGTTTTATTTAAGAATTTGGTTCTTGATTCTTTGTTTGTTCCATTTGTGGCAATACATGGCACCTGGCAGTGAGTTCCACAGCCGTACAGAACTAGGATTAAAAGAATGTAGATGGCTGTCAATGTTTGATGCAGGTATGGCATAAGACTGACCGCCACTCCTGGTGCTACTTTTATTCAATACTAGTTGTTCCACTGGATATCAATTAGTTTAGCTCTGCCTTTGAAGAAGATATTAAGTTTGATTAAAGCTCTTCTCTCTTCTAAGGGTTTCCATTTTAATTTCTCATGTTCTTCCTAGTATTCCCCTTCTCTCTGATATGGTTCCCTGTTACGAACCGTGCTCTTCTGAATCTTTTCAAGGTTGTCAACGTCCTTTCGATGGTAAGGGATCCCAGACTGAGCAACCATATTCCAGTACTGGTCTAATCAGTGTTTTGTAACAGTCGTCTTTAACCTTTTGGGGGCAGTCGTTGATATTCCTGTATAAGAAAGCTAAGATGTTATTTGCTTTCTTACATACTAAATTGTAATGCTCATCCCATTTGAGACGACTATCTACAATCACGCCTAGATATTTTGCAGCATTGGTTTCTTTAAGAATAGTACTGTGAATAGAATATTCTGATCTAGTTGGTGAGCGTTTATTACATATACGCGACGCTTGGCACTTCTGGGGATGAAATTCCATTTTCCAAGTTCTTTCCCACTTTTGTAAACCGTTTAGATCTTCTTGTAGAATGCGTGTATCATTCTTGCTTCTGATTGTTTTATATACTAAGCTGCCTTTGCAAAAAAGTCTGTTCGGAATCGCCGGCATGCTGCAGGGCTATGGGCTTGCAGACCTGTCAGAGGACCTGTCCTCACACAGCGTCATCGTGGGAACAGGCTGCAGTGGGCAACTCAGCATCGTCCCTGGATCCTCAAGAGCACTGGAACAGGGTCTGGTTTTCAGACTCGTCTCTCTTCCTGCTCCAGCGCCATGACACAGGAGGGTGTACCGCAGACATGGCGAGCGCTTTGCCCAGAATTGCGTGGATGAGGCACCTGCCCATGGTGCTGGAGGCGTCATGGTGTGTGGGGGTCATCCATTATGCTGGCAGGAGTCCCGTGGTGCGAGTCCTAGGCACGCTGAATGCTTAGCGGTATGTGGCTGAAATTCTCCAGCCGCATGTCCTGCCTCTTTATGGCCGGGCCTCGCACGCTGCTCTCGAACAGGACAACGCCAGACCTCATACTGCGCGACTAACAATGCAAACCCTTGCCAGCAACAACATCAACATTCTTCCATGCCCCTCTGTGTTGCCAGATCTCAACGTGATTGAGCTCATATGGGATGAGCTGGACAGACGAGTCTGTGCGCAAATGTACGCTCCTGACAACATCAACGAGCTGTTCACCGCCCTCCAGGAGGAGTGGGACACAGTGCCAGCAAAGGTGATCCGCAATGTGATCCGTTCCATGCCAGCCAGGTGCCGGGCCGTTGTTGCTGCAGAAGGTGGACATATCCCTTACTTAGTCTTCGCTGCCTGGAACGGTGTGTATCGGCGATGTGAACTGTACAGACACTGGAAATTAAACTGGAACTGATTACCTTTGAAACAAAAAAACTGCTGTGAAATGATTTTAATCGATTTTTTGCTGAATTAATGAACTTTGAAATAAATTTTCCTCAGCAAAAGTATGCGTTTCTTTTTAACAGAATATATCTGATAACTGTAGGCATCTGTCATGCTCTGTGCTGCATCTTGAGCTTTGGGATTACATTTCTTTATTGACACATTTTATGAATTCGTTGCCATTTCATGTTTTACATATGACCAAATGGGACAACTTATCATTTTGTGATTTCGAACTTGAAACAGGATTTTTCTGATTTTTGTCCACATAGTCGTGTCAAGCTGTTTGTTCCAGTATTTGACAGCTTTCTGTTAGTGAAGGGTTTTTAGTGCCCTTCTAGGCAGATCTGTCAGGTAGTTTATTGCCTCAAATTCCGCAAAGGACAGGAAAATCTATGTTCTCCATAAAGATTGCAATAACAACAACAATATGACTCTTTCGCAATTCTAATAGGAAATTACTCATTGCGTTTTCGAACATCATCCAAACCTTCAGTCATTTACATATAATAGATTACAGAACTTATCATGTACAATGTATGGAAAAAGCATTGTTCACAATGATCGGCTGAATAGCTTTTTTTTTTTTTTTTTTTTTTTTTTTAGCTGAATTTGATATAGATTAAATGTCATATTTCCTTTAAAGTATAGTGTTCTGAATGCAGTGGAAAACTTGAGTTCTAACAACGCCATCAAAGTCTGCACGCAACAGAACTTGAAAAAACAGATAACATTCTCCCCTTCTCTCTCTCTCTCTCTCTCTCTCTCTCTCTCTCTCTCTCTCTCTCTCTCTCTCTCTCTCTCTCTCTCTCTCACACACACACACACACACACACACACACACACACACACACACAGAGAGAGACAGACACACGCACACACACACACACGCACACACACACAGGCACACACACACACACACACACACACACACACACACACACACACACACACACACACACACACACACACACACACACACACACACACACACACACACACACACACACACACACACACACACACACACACACACACACACACACACACGCACGCACACACACACCTGGTTGTGGTAGGTCAGTTACAGAGGACCCATTGCGTTATGAGTTCGACCCTCTGCTCTCTGCTAAAGGGGATGGGAGAGGAAGTTACATAAGAGCAATCAAAAGTTGGCAGCAGCAGAGGACAGTGGCTGTCAGCGATGACACACGACGTGCTTCCTCAGATGTGTCCGACTGTCTGGTTGAATGATGGGGACCGGGGCCTGTCCGGTTCACTTCATTCTGTTAGTGAATTAGTGTGTGTGTGTGTGTGTGTGTGTGTGTGTGTGTGTGTGTGTGTGTGTGTGTGTGTGTGTGTGTGTGAGAGAGAGAGAGAGAGAGAGAGAGAGAGAGAGAGAGAGAGAGAGAGAGAGAGAGAGAGAGAGAGAGAGAGAGAGAGAGAGTGTGTGTTCTCTGTTTTTTTTTTTGTGAACTACTTCAGTAAGTGTAAAAAGCTGTTGTTGTTTTTTTTTTTTTTTTTTCAGTAAGTGTAAAAAGCTGTTGTTGTTTTTTTTTTCTCAAAACCAGCAGAATTTGAACATTTCTGGCTTCTGAACACACATTCGGGTGTTTTTCCGTTTCCACTAACAGCTCCTAACGTTTAATCTCAGTTTACACTTTTACCGGAAGGAGCTTTGAATAAAACGATATGCATAAACGTCAGATGTAGGTATTTTTATATTTTAGAGAGAGAGAGAGAGAGAGAGAGAGAGAGAGAGAGAGAGAGAGGGAGAGAGAGAGAGAGAGAGAGAGAGAGAGAGAGAAGAACGTGAGGGGCAAGGAACCAAAGGGTGGACGGAAGGGAAGGAGAGGGAAGAAGTGGGACAACGCATCCTTTATTCTGTGTCCTGTTGGTGTCATTGTAAAGGCATGCCTGTATTTGTAAGATTCATGGCTTTGCTGTGTTCACCGGCTGGAAATATGAAGAAGAAGAGGAAGAAAAGAAGGAAGAAAAGGTGGGGGGAGAGAAGGAAGAGGAAGTGGCAAGCGGAAGCAAGAGGGGATGGGGTTCTGGAACTCAGATGAGCTGAGATTTAATTCTGTAAGTATCGAGGTAAAATAAAGTACTTTAGTGTGAACTGCATGTGTATAATGAGGTAAAATAAAGTACTATAGCGTGAACTGTGCATTTGTACATATTGAGGTAAAATAAAGTACTATAGAGTGAAGTGTGCATGTGTACAGCACTAGTAGTACAGTAGACCCAGACCCACCACCATCCATTCTGCCAGTTGATGTGACGTCATAGCCAATGCTTGGGTGACAGAATATCACCCAAACAAACATCCATCAAAACCAGCTGTACAAAGGGGACAGAATGGAAGAGGAAGGGGAAGAAGTATAGGTAGATAGGGGACTGGTACGCTGACTGCAAAACGTTGTCACACACACACAGGCAGTCTTCGGGAGGCCATGGAAATAGGATTGGTCAAACTGACCTGTGACCAGTCAGCTGGACTTCCTGATTTGATTCAGGAGAGGGAAAGAGATACCGCCAGGTCAGAGACCGTAGGCTTTTCAAAACACACACACACACACACACACACACACACAACACACACACACACACACACACACACACACACACGCACACACACACACACACACACACACACACACACACACACACGCGCACACATACACACACACACACACACGCACGCACGCACGTACACACACACACACACACACACACACACACACACACACACACACACACACACCACACACACACACACACACACACACACACACACACACACACACACACACACACACACACACACACACACACACGCACGCACGCACGTACACACACACACACACACACACACACACACACACACACACACACACACACACACACACACACAGATTCGGATTGGGATGGTTTGTTCATTAGTAGGCCTTGGCTTCCAATGAAGGGGTGGGTGAATATTATACAAAAATAACAAAAGCAAAAAAATAAAACAATTCAAGACGAGTAAGTGACAAAGAATACATCATACAGATAAATCTCAACATTGATCATTCTCAGGAGACAGCTATTTCTCTGAGCTGGAATACTTTATATGGACACAACAATGTATATTAACGTCTTCAGCAGAAGTGGAAGATATCAATAACATCTACTTGAATATGGAGGCTGCCTATAACATCTACATTATTGAACTTCTCCCGAGTGTTCCAAAGAGCAGCGCAACAGAGAACAAAATGCCACTCATTCTCCTGAGATTCTATGCACAATGGACACAATAAATCACTGCCATTATAAGTTTTGAATCTATAATGATGGACAACTAATTCTGAAATACCAAGTCTGAATTTTGTTGTAATAACACACACACACACACACACACACACACACACACACACACACACACACACACACACACAGGACATTTTTCAATCAATACTTACCTCTTAGAAGAAAAAAAAATGAAAAAGAAAGAAAGAAAAACTGACAATATGAGGGGGAGGGAAGGGGAGGGGGGGCGATCCGTGGCAATCCCCGGGGGGGGGGGGGGGGGGGGGGGGGGGGGGGGGGGGGGGGGGGGGGGGGTCGCCACGTTTTGTTGCACTTTGCGACAACCCGGGATTGCGACATTCCACAGTGTAACAGGGTCAGCTCGATTTCCCCCGTATTGACAGAAACCCTGCGCAATACTTCCCTGCCCGATACTTCCCTGCCCAGTATTCCATCTGTCGGATACCCCCCCTCCCCCACCCCCCACTCCATACGCCCCCTGCTTGCCTGAGGCATTTACGTCTTTGTGGCGTGGACGCGTGCTGTTTAGTTCTTCAATGGGAAAGGTTTTCTTTCGTTTCCCCCTTCCCCAGAACGAGCGTTTGTTTCTGCTATGGGCGGGGAGAGTGTCGAGCAGGGGAATGTTGAATAGGGCGAATATTGCGCGGGGCGAGTATTGAGCAGAGGGAATGTTGAATAGGGCGAATATTGCGCGGGGCGAGTATTGAGCAGGGAAAATGTTGAATAGGGCGAATATTGCGTGGGGCGAGTATTGAGCAGGGGGAATGTTGAATAGGGCGAATATTGTGCGGGGCGAGTATTGAGCAGGTGGAATGTTAATCAGGGCGAATATTGCGCGGGGCGAGTATTGAGCAGGGGGAATATTGAATAGGGCGAATATTGTGTGGGGCGAGTATCGAGCAGGTGGAATATTGAATAGGGCAAATATTGTGCGGGGCGAGTATCGAGCAGGTGGAATGTTGAATAGGGCGAATATTGTGCGGGGCGAGTAGTATTGAGCAGGTGGAATGTTAATCAGGGCGAATATTGCGCGGGCGAGTATTGAGCAGGGGGAATGTTGAATAGGGCGAATATTGCGCGGGGCGACTGTCAAGCAGGTGGAATGTTGAATAGGACGAATATTGCGTGGGGCGAGTATTGAGCAGGGGGAATGTTGAATATGGCGAATATTGCGCGGGCCGAGTATTGAGCAGGTGGAATGTTAATCAAGGCGAATATTGCGCGGGGCAAGTATTGAGCAAGAGGAATGTTGAATAGGGCGAATATTGCGTGGGGCGAGTATTGAGCAGGGGGAATGTTGAATAGGGCGAATATTGCGCGGGGCGAGTATCGAACAGGTGGAATGTTGAATAGGGCGAATATTGCGTGACAGAGTATCGAGCAGGGGTGTGTGTCAAGAGCAGCAAAATGGAGGAGTACTGAGCAGGGCGAATAATGAGCGGGGGAAGTATCAAGGTGGGGGGGGGGGGGGGGGGGGGGAATATTGATGTCCCCGACCTTTCCTCCTTTGCAATTCTGAGAACACCTGGCTGAATGCTACAGATATTCGACTTTCATACCAAGGAGCTTGAGTTCCTTCTTTTTGTTTATGAAATCTTTTGATAGCTTACAATAAACAGTAACTGTTTATTGTTTACTGTTTATTGTTTGCTATTCCCTGCCTCATTTCATTTCCGATTTCCTTTTGATAGCTTGTTAAGGGGATGTTGATTAGTGTGTAATTTTGCGAAGATAATATCCGTATTTTACCACACCATAGAGTGAATCTGTCTGGTGTGATTGTTGTCTCTTTGCTTAGTGTTTGATTCGGCAGCGTATGTGTCGGCACGTTTGCAGTCAGCGTACCAGCCCCCTATCTACCTATACTTCTTCCCCCTTCCTGTTCCATTCTGTCCCCTTTATACAGCTGGATTTTGATGGATGTTTGTTATGGTGATATTCTGTTGATAATCTTTTGTTGCGATGGTTTTGATTTAGCTCAAGTGTGGATTTGTAGTGGGCTACACTTTGTGTTTGGAGATGGTTTAAGTATACGAAAACCTTTACAAGAAGTGCTAGTTAGAAGTTGGAAATGATTGATGGAAACAAATGTTTGATTACAGGTCGCAGTAAATGCATAGATATAGTAATTAATAAATAAACTAAAGATCACGACAGATTTATGAACAGTGATGCAGGATTGAAGACAGCAGCACTGGAAATGTTACATGCATCACTGACGTGCATACAGTCACATAGACAATCTTTTTTCTTTTTGGGTAGTAAGTAGGAAAATCCCCAGTAAATATTCATTGTTGTTAGATGAAAAAGTCAATGAGAGAGATTGACTTACAATTGTGGAATGCGTACATTTGCTTGGTAGTGCAATATGGGGTGTGTGCTGTGAAAAGTCATAGTAATGGCGAGTACTGCACGTGTGACTGGAGTGAGATTGCTACCATCAACCACATCTCTCTCTCTCTCTCTCTCTCTCTCTCTCTGTCTGTCTGTCTGTCTGTCTGTCTGTCTCTTTTAGAATTTCTCGTAAGGCGTACAATATTTTTTTTTTTTCTGTCCCAACCTCTGCGCCACCTCAGAGGCAGTGCATCCACGCCGCTCATTCCGACACCCCGTCAACAGCCACAGCCCGGCACCGGCAATCCACAGGGAGCAGTCAATGTCAAGTCGTCAAGAGGAAACCCACCGGAGGAGACACTGCACTGCTGCCGATGATCTAACATACGCAGGACACCACCTACTAAGCCCCCTACTGACGTCAATAATTGCTTAGTCGCGGAGCCGGCGTGAGTGAGGGCGCCGCCACGTCCGTCCAGCGACAGCCCCCATGGACTCGCCGATACCGGTGACCCTGACGGAACCAAACCAAGACCACAGACGTGGAGAGGACATCGAAGCTGAGGTCACCATGAGAGCAGGGCATGAAGGGCCACAGAATTTGAGACTTTTTTATGCTGATCAATGACAATGAGGATGATTAAGATGATGCTACGGATTTCCATTTCGGTCTGAGACTACATGACAGGGCTGTACTCTACGCTTCCTTTCATAATGTGTCCCGGCGTCAACCAGGCCAGAGAGATACAGGCACCTGCAGTGTTGTTCAAGAAATTTGAGCAACACTCTCAGAAACGCATCCATTAAGTGGATGAAACTCGACTGTGTGGTCCCAGTCTTCCCAACTGAGTCCGCAGCAACTCAGCTCTGGGTAGGAGCCGGTCGGGGCAGAAAAACCCACTTGACTTCAGATGGGATTCGAACCCACGACCTCCTAGCCGGGAGTCCGCGACGCTAACCACTTCGCCACGGCGGCTGGTACAATATGTTATATGATTTACATACTAAAGGTAAAAGTTACTAGTGTTCAAAGTGCGCCTTTGTCTATTTGAATATGGATTTTGATTGTTTGGCTGAATCAACGGGTTGGTAGTATTAAGGAGTTTTTATGTCTTTTCCGTCAACGGTCGGTTGTGTTGGTAGTATTAAGGAGTTTTTATGTCTTTTCCGTCAACGGTCGGTTGATTGCAGATGGTAAAGATGGTGTGATTATATTCATGACAGCGACAGATTTGATTTTTACAAGAAACTTTTGCGATGTTCATGACATGAAAACGTTCTTAACCTGACACATAGATGGGCACCTAAAACATGTAACAGCAAACTTCAGATTAGGAATATCTACATTGGCCACCCATCATTTTAGATATCGAACATGTAATGATTATGATTTGCTTTGTCCTTTATGTAGCATTGTATGCTGACCTCTGTTCAGAATTCCCATCGTATCAGAAAATTTTCACTGACCTGTGAGTTGATTTTAACGTGGTGACAGCCCTGATATGGCCCTTTGCGGTCAGCTGGGCTATAAGCAACATTATCTTATCTTATCTTATGTAGATAATCAATGGAAACCGAATTACACCTCGCGCTGTCCTGCCCAGCTCTCATGAGCGTCAGAGAAAAGTTTGCTAAGCCCAATATTACAGACAGCCATCCTTGTTTTAACTGAGCCTACTCTCTTCATTTGCCTTCTCTTCATCTTCATCTGCTTCTGCCGAAGTTGTAAAGAAAAATCTTTGTTTTTGTACAAGGGCCTTTATGCATAGAGATATTTTCACTTCTTGAAATTGCCCACATATTATTTTAGTTTCGTTCCGTAATTTCATTTCAATTAACTATTGTACTTGTGTGTTCACACACCCATTCTTTAGGGGCCTTGGCCTATTATATGAATAAATCATCTGCATCTGACTCTCTCTCTCTCTCTCTCTCTCTCTCTCTCTCTCTCTCTCTCTCATTGTTTTCTTTGCTTCATTGCGCCCTGTACACATGCAGGTCATCTGCGGAGTTTGATCTCACGTTTCATCGTGATTATGTTGATCATGTTTCATCATGATATGTTGATCACGTTTCATCATGATTATGTTGATCATGTTTCATCATGATTATGTTGATCCTGTTTCATCATGATTATGTTGATCACGTTTCATCATGATTATGTTGATCAAGTTTCATCATGATTATGTTGATCACGTTTCATCATGATTATGTTGATCACGTTTCATCATGATTATGTTGATCACGTTTCATCATGATTATGTTGATCACGTTTCATCATGATTATGTTGATCACGTTTCATCATGATTATGTTGATCCTGTTTCATCATGATTATGTTGATCACGTTTCATCATGATTATGTTGATCACGTTTCATCATGATATGTTGATCCTGTTTCATCATGATTATGTTGATCACGTTTCATCATGATTATGTTGATCACGTTTCATCATGATATGTTGATCACGTTTCATCATGATATGTTGATCCTGTTTCATCATGATATGTTGATCCTGTTTCATCATGAGATGTTGATCCTGTTTCATCATGACATGTCGATCATGTTTCATCATGATATGTTGATCATGTTTCATCATGATATGTTGATCCTGTTCATCATGACATGTCGATCATGTTTCATCATGATATGTTGATCATGTTTCATCATGATATGTTGATCCTGTTTCACCATGACATGTCGATCATGTTTCATCATGATGTTGATAAGACCATCAGTGGCAGGCCTGTCTTCGTGTTGTGAGCGAGAGACAGTGACTGACTGTTACTCCAGGACCCAGAACTTCCCGACACTCCCCTGTACACATTGCAGCATTGCCCTTACACCCCCATCTGCCTCCTTCTCCCCTTTTGCTTTGTTTTAATGTCTTTTGTTATGTATATTATTACTTTGCTCTCAATGGTATTTACATTTTGAAACATGCAAGGTTCTCGGTCGTGCCGTAACTTACCAGGAGTTGAAATGATGTATCATTCAGAGCTTCTAGTTGCTGGTCTGTTCCTAAAGCGTGTCTAGCCGTTGTCAAGCTATCAGTTATTGTTCCTTGATTTCCTTGGTAATTTAAGTGTTTGTCGCTACACTGAGCTAGGTGGTTATTAGCATGGCATGTCTGTGTTTCGATCATCCAGCGTGGTAGCCCCAGAGTAGTGTCTAATTTGTTTGATCTGTAACGCTGTTGAAGTTTCTTTGGAGCAAACGAAGGAGGCTTGGAGAGGAACTCCAATTTGAGTTGATGTGTTTATGTACAATGGCTTGCTGTACACATAAAAGGGGTTGAGTCTGGTTGATGGTCGTGTACGTGACAGCGCATGCAGTTCTGCACAGCTTTACTTGAATACATATCGGGAATCTGCTGTTTGGGAATGTGGAGGAGTGAATTCGTTTGCAGTCTACTTCTATTCAAAGATGACCTTAAAGCTAGATAAGCTTTGACACAAAGGTCTTTGTCTAATACTTGCATATTTTGTTGAACACTGAATATCATGCCAACGTTCGTGTGTGACTGAATTTTAGTTAGAGGACATCTTAACTGATGTTAGTAATAGTTTGACTTTTACAGTGGTGGAGTTCGTTTGCGCAATGATTATTCGTTAATTTTACCTGGATTTGTGTATGTGTTTCAGTTGTGTTGCTTAAGGAATGTTGAACTAAATCACAACTGAAATGTGATCCTGCTGTGGTCCACTGAGAGACAGATGTGTCCTGTCTGTCTTTCTTTCCTGTCCACAGCGAAATGTGAGAAACAGAAAACACCAAGAAATGAAAAGCATGTGACGAATTAAAAAAAAAAACACAACAAAAAACAAACAAAACAAAACAAAACAAAACAACAACAACAAAAAAAAACCCCACAGATTTTCTTTAAACCACTAAGAAGACATAGCGTTGTAAGAGAGTATCGAATTGAAAACACGCTCATACAACACTAAGACGACAATGTGCTCTGGCACTAATAAGCAATAATAATAATAATAATGACTATGATTATACTGCTTCTACTACTTCTACTCCTACTACTACTGCTACTATTACTGCTGCTGCTGCTGCTGCTGCTGCTACTACTACTACTACTACTACTACTACCAGACATTTTATAGCGCTCCTTTTAATGGGAGTTCATGGTGTTTTTGTGAAGATTTTACATATCACGCAAACGTACACCTGGCGGCGATAATCTCATAAACGTCAACGATTTACAAGCACACATATGCTCACACAGTCACATAGACGCACACACATATAAACACACACACACACACACACACACACACACACACACACACACACACACACACACACACACACACATGTGCGTACGCGCATGCACACACACACACACACACACACACACACACACACACACACACACACACACAGGTAAACGGTCACAAATCCCACACCCTCCCCCACCCCCACCCACCCCCACACGCACACACACATGCCTACACACACACACACACACGCTCGCGCGCGCGCGCGTACGCACGCACACACTCACTCACACACACACACACACACACACACACACACACACACACACACACACACACACACACACACACCCAATCCCCATGAAAAAAAAAGCCCACAAACATAGAAGGCGGGGAGAGGCGAGCAGTGGAAAGAGGATTACGGAGGAGGGAAGGGGGCAGTGAGTGGGGGGGGCTCAGGCAAGAAGCTGAGGGGAGGAATGGGGTTGTGGCCGGTAAATGCAGATAAAGTGCAGCGACATCCAAGGCAGTGCCGAAATAGAGATGCTTTGGAGCTGTACGGTGGGCAGGGCGAGATTCAGACCACTCGAAACATATCTGGAAGACAATGTCACACAGAGGAAGCAGAGAAACAAAAGAACTTTGACCGAGTATGTCAGCTGACGAGTGCAATACAGTGAGGGAGAGTGTAGATTAGCGGAATACAGTGAGGGAGAGTGTAGATTAGCGGAATACAGTGAGGGAGAGTGTAGATTAGCGGAATACAGTGAGGGAGAGTGTAGATTAGCGGAATACAGTGAGGGAGGGTGTAGATTAGCGGAATACAGTGAGTGAGGGTGTAGATTAGCGGAATACAGTGAGTGAGGGTGTAGATTAGCGGAATACAGTGATGGAGAGTGTAGATTAGCGGAATACAGTGAGTGAGTGTGTAGATTAGCGGAATACAGTGAGTGAGGGGGTGTAGATTAGCGGAATACAGTGATGGAGAGTGTAGATTAGCGGAGAGCTGCTAGTTGATGTGCAATACAGTGAGTGAGAGTGTAGATTAGCGGAATACAGTGAGGGAGAGTGTAGATTAGCGGAATACAGTGATGGAGAGTGTAGATTAGCGGAATACAGTGATGGAGAGTGTAGATTAGCGGAGAGCTGTTAGTTGATGTGCAATACAGTGAGTGAGAGTGTAGATTAGCGGAATACAGTGAGGGAGAGTGTAGATTAGCGGAATACAGTGAGGGAGAGTGTAGATTAGCGGAATACAGTGAGGGGAGAGTGTAGATTAGCGGAATACAGTGAGTGAGAGTGTAGATTAGCGGAATACAGTGAGTGAGAGTGTAGATTAGCGGAATACAGTGAGTGAGAGTGTAGATTAGCGGAATACAGTGAGTGAGAGTGTAGATTAGCGCAATACAGTGAGTGAGAGTGTAGATTAGCGCAATACAGTGAGGGAGAGTGTAGATTAGCGGAATACAGTGAGTGAGAGTGTAGATTAGCGCAATACAGTGAGGGAGAGTGTAGATTAGCGCAATACAGTGAGTGAGAGTGTAGATTAGCGGAATACAGTGAGGGAGAGTGTAGATTAGCGGAATACAGTGAGTGAGAGTGTAGATTAGCGGAATACAGTGAGGGAGAGTGTAGTAGATTAGCGCAATACAGTGAGTGAGAGTGTAGATTAGCGGAATACAGTGAGGGAGAGTGTAGATTAGCGGAATACAGTGAGTGAGAGTGTAGATTAGCGGAATACAGTGAGGGAGAGTGTAGATTAGCGGAATACAGTGAGGGAGAGTGTGTAGATTAGCGGAAATACAGTGATGGAGAGTGTAGATTAGCGGAATACAGTGATGGAGAGTGTAGATTAGCGGAGAGCTGTTAGTTGATGTGCAATACAGTGAGTGAGAGTGTAGATTAGCGGAACAGTGAGTGAGGGTGTAGATTAGCGGAATACAGTGAGTGAGGGTGTAGATTAGCGGAATACAGTGAGGGAGAGTGTAGATTAGCGGAATACAGTGAGGGAGAGTGTAGATTAGCGGAATACAGTGAGGGAGAGTGTAGATTAGCGGAATACAGTGATGGAGAGTGTAGATTAGCGGAATACAGTGATGGAGAGTGTAGATTAGCGGAGAGCTGTAGTTGATGTGCAATACAGTGAGTGAGAGTGTAGATTAGCGGAATACAGTGAGGGAGAGTGTAGATTAGCGGAATACAGTGAGTGAGAGTGTAGATTAGCGGAATACAGTGAGTGAGAGTGTAGATTAGCGGAATACAGTGAGTGAGAGTGTAGATTAGCGGAATACAGTGAGTGAGAGTGTAGATTAGCGGAATACAGTGAGTGAGAGTGTAGATTAGCGGAATACAGTGAGTGAGAGTGTAGATTAGCGGAATACAGTGAGTGAGAGTGTAGATTAGCGGAATACAGTGAGTGAGAGTGTAGATTAGCGGAATACAGTGAGGGAGAGTGTGTAGATTAGCGGAATACAGTGAGTGAGAGTGTAGATTAGCGGAATACAGTGAGGGAGAGTGTAGATTAGCGGAATACAGTGAGTGAGAGTGTAGATTAGCGGAATACAGTGAGGGAGAGTGTAGATTAGCGGAATACAGTGAGGGAGAGTGTAGATTAGCGGAATACAGTGAGTGAGAGTGTAGATTAGCGGAATACAGTGAGTGAGAGTGTAGATTAGCGGAATACAGTGAGGGAGAGTGTAGATTAGCGGAATACAGTGAGTGAGAGTGTAGATTAGCGGAATACAGTGAGGGAGAGTGTAGATTAGCGGAATACAGTGAGTGAGAGTGTAGATTAGCGGAATACAGTGAGGGAGAGTGTAGATTAGCGGAATACAGTGAGGGAGAGTGTAGATTAGCGGAATACAGTGAGTGAGAGTGGAGATTAGCGGAATACAGTGAGGGAGAGTGTAGATTAGCGGAATACAGTGAGTGAGAGTGGAGATTAGCGGAATACAGTGAGTGAGAGTGTAGATTAGCGGAATACAGTGAGTGAGAGTGTAGATTAGCGGAATACAGTGAGGGAGAGTGTAGATTAGCGGAATACAGTGATGGAGAGTGTCGATTAGCGGAATACAGTGACTGAGGGTGTAGATTAGAGGAATACAGTGAGTGAGAGTGTAGATTAGCGGAATACAGTGACTGAGGGTGATTAGAGGAATACAGTGAGTGAGAGTGTAGATTAGCGGAGAGCTGTTAGTTGACGTATGGAATACAGTGAGTGAGAGTGTAGATTAGCGGAAGGCAGTGAGTGAGAGTGTAGATTAGCGGAGAGCTGTTGGTTGATGTGTGGAATACAGTGAGTAAGAGTGTAGATTAGCAGAGAGCTGTTAGTTGACGTATGGAATACAGTGAGTGAGAGTGTAGATTAGCGGAGAGCTGTTGGTTGATGTGTGGAATGCAGTGAGTGAGAGTGTAGATTAGAGGAATACAGTGAGTGAGTGTGTAGATTAGTGGAATACAGTGAGTGAGAGTGTAGATTAGTGGAATACAGTGAGTGAGAGTGTAGATTAGTGGAATACAGTGAGTGAGAGTGTAGATTAGCGGAGAGCTGTTAGTTGATGTGGAATACAGTGAGTGAGAGTGTAGATTAGCGGAGAGCTGTTAGTTGATGTGGAATACAGTGAGTGAGAGTGTAGATTAGCGGAGAGCTGTTAGTTGATGTGGAATACAGTGAGTGAGAGTGTAGATTAGCGGAGAGCTGTTAGTTGATGTGGAATACAGTGAGTGAGAGTGTAGATTAGCGGAATACAGTGAGTGAGAGTGTAGATTAGCGGAATACAGTGAGTGAGAATGTAGATTAGCAGAATACAGTCAGAGTGTAGATTAGCGGAATACAGTGAGAGTGTAGATTAGCAGAATACAGTGAGAGTGTAGATCAGCGGAATACAGTGAGTAAGAGTGTAGATTAGCGGGATACAGTGAGAGTGTAGATTAGCGGAGAGCTGCCAGGTGATGTGTGGAATACAGTAAGGGAGAGAGTAGATTAGCGGAATGCAGTGAAGGAGAGAGTAGATTAGCGGAAAGCAGTGAGGGAGAGTGTAGATTAGCGGAATGCAGTGAAGGAGAGTGTAGATTAGTGGAATGCAGTGAGGGAGAGTGTAGAGATTAGCGGAATGCAGTGAAGGATAGTGTAGATTAGCGGACAACAGTGAATGAGAGTGTAGATTAGCGGAGTACAGTAGTGAGTGAGTGAGAGTGTAGATTAGCAGAGAGCTGTCAGTTGATGTGGGGAATACAGTGAGTGAGAGTGTAGATTAGCGGAATACAGTGAGTGAGAGTGTAGATTAGCGGAGAGCTGTTGGTTGAAGTGTGGAATGCAGTGAGTGAGAGTGTAGATTAGCGGAAAAACAATGACTGAGAGTGTAGATTAGCGGAATACAGTGAGTGAGAGTGTAGATTAGCGGAATACAGTGAGTGAGAGTGTAGATTAGCGGAAAACAATGACTGAGAGTGTAGATTAGTGGAATACAGTGAGTGAGAGTGTAGATTAGTGGAGAGCTGTTGGTTGAAGTGTGGAATGCAGTGAGTGAGAGTGTAGATTAGCGGAATACAGTTAGTGAGAGTGTAGATTAGCGGAATACAGTGAGTGAGAGTGTAGATTAGCGGAATACAGTGAGTGAGAGTGTAGATTAGCGGAATACAGTGAGTGAGAGTGGAGATTAGCGGAATACAGTGAGTGAGAGTGGAGATTAGCGGAATACAGTGAGTGAGAGTGGAGATTAGTGGAGAGCTGTCGGTGATGAGAAGTGACACAGGCAGTGACATAAAGTAGGCCCAGCCAGGCTCATACACTGAAACAGACTTGCACATTTGTAGTCATTGCTTCAACAGGAATCCAGTGCAAAGTATTGCAGATTTGTAGTCATTGCTTCAACAGGAATCCAGTGCAAAGTATTGCACATTTGCAGCCATTGCTTCAACAGGAATCCAGTGCAAAGTATTGCACATTTGTAGTCATTGCTGGGACAGGAATCCAGTGCAAAGTATTGCACATTTGTAGTCATTGCTTGGACAGGAATCCAGTGCAAAGTATTGCACATTTGTGGTCATTGCTTCAACAGGAATCCAGTGCAAAGTATTGCACATTTGTAGTCATTGCTTCGACAGGAATCCAGTGCAAAGGATTGCACATTTGTAGTCATTGCTTGGACAGGAATCCAGTGCAAAGTATTGCACATTTGTCGTCATTGCTTGGACAGGAATCCAGTGCAAAGTATTGCACATTTGTGGTCATTGCTTGGACAGGAATCCAGTACAAAGTATTGCACATTTGTAGTCATTGATTCAACAGAAATCCAGTACAAAGTATTGCACAGTTGTAGTCATTGCTTCGACAGGAATCCAGTGCAAAGTATTGCACATTTGTGGTCATTGCTTGGACAGGAATCCAGTGCAAAGTATTGCACATTTGTAGTCATTGCTTGGACAGGAATCCAGTGCAAAGTATTGCACATTTGTGGTCATTGCTTGGACAGGAATCCAGTGCAAAGTATTGCACATTTGTCGTCATTGCTTGGACAGGAATCCAGTGCAAAGTATTGCACATTTGTCATCATTGCTTGGACAGGAATCCAGTGCAAAGTATTGCACATTTGTGGTCATTGCTTGGACAGGAATCCAGTGCAAAGTATTGCACATTTGTCGTCATTGCTTGGACAGGAATCCAGTGCAAAGTATTGCACATTTGTAGTCATTGCTTGGACAGGAATCCAGAGCAAAGTATTGCACATTTGTAGTCATTGCTTCTTCAACAGGAATCCAGTGCAAAGTATTGCACATTTGTAGTCATTGCTTGTTCAGGAATCCAGTGCAAAGTATTGCACATTTGTAGTCATTGCTTGGAAAGAAATCCAGTGCAAAGTATTGCACATTTGTCGTCATTGCTTCAACAGGAATCCAGTGCAAAGTATTGCACATTTGTCGTCATTGCTTGGACAGGAATCCAGTGCAAAGTATTGCACATTTGTCGTCATTGCTTCAACAGGAATCCAGTGCAAAGTATTGCACATTTGTCGTCATTGCTTGGACAGGAATCCAGTGCAAAGTATTGCACATTTGTGGTCATTGCTTGGACAGGAATCCAGTGCAAAGTATTGCACATTTGTAGTCATTACTTGGACAGGAATCCAGTGCAAAGTATTGCACATTTGTCGTCATTGCTTGGACAGGAATCCAGTGCAAAGTATTGCACATTTGTAGTCATTGCTTGTTCAGGAATCCAGTGCAAAGTATTGCACACATTTGTGGTCATGCTTCAACAGGAATCCAGTGCAAAGTATTGCACATTTATAGTCATTGCTTGGACGGGAATCCAGTGCAAAGTACAAAACGGATGTGATATAGTCGGTTAATTCAAAGAACTCATTTCAAAAGGAAACAAATACCTATTACTGCTGCACACATCTGCAACTTAGTGAGCTGCGTGAATTACTTTTCCCCCCTCTTTTTTTGGTTCCGCCTCGCAGCTAGCCAGAATGAGAGAGAGGGATAGAATAGGCAGGAAGTGGGGTTGGACAAGTGGAACACACACACACACACACACACACACACACACACACACACACACACACACACACACACACACACACAGAGAGAGAGAGAGAGAGAGAGAGAGAGAGAGAGAGAGAGAGAGAGAGAGAGAGAGACAGAGACAGACAGACAGACAGACAGACAGACAGACAGACAGACAGAGACAGAGAGAGACAGAGACAGAGACAGAGAGATAGAGAGAGAGGGAGGTGTAAAAGGAAACGGGTCCTCTTACCCAGGCCCCTGCGTGGCACGCATAGTCTAAGGTGAGGCTGTGACGTCTCCAAGATGGCGGCGGCTAGCGTGCAGCCGGTCTCGGCCTGTGGCAGCACTGTCATTACAGGAGAGGGGTGGAGATGGCTCGGGAGGATCAGTGGGGGGGGGGGGCGGAGCCAGGGGTGATTTAGGCAGTGCCGTGGAAGGCGGACATTCCGTTCTCCATTTCTAATTAAACATCATCCACACGAGCGGTTTTTTTCTCATTTCATGACATGGTGATGGCCGGCTTTCCTGAGGGGTGTTTTGCTGACTTCCTCCCCATCGGGTTGCCGCCATTTGTTTGGTTGAGAACTTTTCCTGGCTTTGCAATCGTCTTGACCCAGTCCAAACAATGTACAATAATAAAAGGAGAGTAAAACACACGCACGCACACACACACACACACACACACACACACACACACACACACACACACACACACACACACCACATGCACGCACATTGTATAGCGACAAAAAACGCATACAGTTGATTCTTTGTCTGCAACACATCCATCATGTTGTGGACAAGAAGAATGATAGCATCAACAGCTTCCGAATCGCCCATTTCGTCCATTTTCAAAAGTGAATGCACACACCAGATAAAACGGCGTCCCCTCCTATAAAACACAGGTCCATTTTCATGCTGTTTGACTTCCTTTATTTTCTGTCAGACAGCCCATTGTCGTCCTTTGCTGTATTGCAGTGTGCAGTGTTGAATATCTGCAGTTTTCTTGCTTCTGATCATTGCGAAATCAACTTAGCCAAAGGCTTGTGGACATTGGATATTCATTCTGCCAAAATATTTTTAACATTGCATAATAGTTCTTCCAAAAAATGTGTCATTTTCACCGCAGGCTTATGAATATTAAGTAATCACTCTCATTAAAGGCATGTGTTTTTTTTTTATATAGTCATCGTCACCAAAGGCTTTTGACTATTGCACTCTTATAAACATCCTAACCGAAGGCATGTACAACCCATTGAACAATTGTCCTAACCAAAAGCTTGTGATTATTTTGCAATCATCCTTAGTAAAAAATTTGTGACCATTGTATAATTATCCTGATTGAAGGTTTGTGACCATTGCATCAATATCCTGATTGAAGGTTTGTGACCAACACAATTACCTTCATCAAAGCCTGTGATCATTGCACAATCATCCTGAGTTAATGTTTGTGACCATTGCTCAATTATCTGCAGCAGTGATGATTTGTGACCATTGCACAATTATCATGACTAGAGACATATAGCCATAGCACATTGAAGGCTTGTGCTATTCCACCATCATCCTCAGTAATGACTCGTGACCATTGCGCAGTCGTACTGACTAAAGGTTTGAGAGACCATTGTGAATCATCTTACTAAAAGCTTGTGACCATTGCACAATCATTATTACTAAACGAAGGTGAATATTACACATTTATTTTTAATGAAGGTCGTTATCATTGTTTAATTATAGTCACTAAAAAAAAAAGTCCCGCGGCCATTCCAATCATCCTGACGACAGGCTTGTGACGACTGCACAGTCAGCTGGCTGTATCCTTAGGACCACTGCACTGTCTTCAGACTGCACTCCACCTGGTCAGACACCACTCCACCTGGTCAGACACCACTCCACCTGGTCAGACACCACTCCACCTGGTCAGACACCACTCCACCCGGATAGACACCACTCCACCTGGATAGACACACCATTCCACCTGGTCAGAGCCACTCCACTTTCTTCAGATACCACTCCACCTGGTTTGACACCACTCCACCTGGTCAGACACTACTCCACTTGGTCAGACACCACTCCACCTGGTGAGACACCACTCCACCTGGTGAGACACCACTCCACCTGGATAGACACCACTCCACCTGGTGAGACACCACTCCACCTGGTGAGACACCACTCCACCTGGATAGACACCACTCCACCTGGTGAGACACCACTCCACACCTGGTCAGACACCACTTCACCTGGTGAGACACCACTCCACCTGGATAGACACACCACTCCACCTGGTCAGAC
The DNA here is from genome assembly GCA_016801955.1 of Conus betulinus. Taxonomy (NCBI): domain Eukaryota; kingdom Metazoa; phylum Mollusca; class Gastropoda; order Neogastropoda; family Conidae; genus Conus; species Conus betulinus. The sequence goes on along the minus strand of JADBJO010004020.1, from coordinate 142,015 downwards.
ACCACTCCACCTGGATAGACACCACTCCACCTGGTCAGACACCACTCCACCTGGTGGGACACCACTCCACCTGAATAGACACCACTCCACCTGGTGGGACACCACTCCACCTGAATAGACACCACTCCACCTGGTCAGACACCACTCCACCTGGTGGGACACCACTCCACCTGAATAGACACCACTCCACCTGGTCAGAGCCACTCCACTTTCTCCAGACACCACTCCACCTGGTTTGACACCACTCCACCTGGTCAGACACTACTCCACTTGGTCAGACACCACTCCACCTGGTCAGACACCAATCCACTTGGTTAGACACAACTCCACCTGGTTAGACACCTCTCCACTTTCTTCAGACACCACTCCACTCTCTTCGGATACCACTCCGCCTTGTCAGAACCCACGCCACTTTCTTCAGACACCACTCCACTTTCTTCAGACACCACTCCACCTTGTCAGACCCACTCCAGTTACTTCAGACACCACTCCACCTTGTCAGACCCAACACGACCTCAGTCAGACTCTGCCCCATTTTAGACACTACTCTGTCTCTCTAAGTCAAGCATCGCTCTAGTTCAGCCACACGCCATTCAGCCTCAATCAGACCAACACTGTCTCCGACGTCACTCCACCTCAGTGTGACGTCACTCCACCTCAGTTAGACGTCACTCTATCTCACAGACACTGCTCTATCTCAGTCAGACATCACTCTATCTCAGTCAGACATCACTCTACCTCAGTCAGACATCACTCTATCTCAGTCAGACATCACTCTATGTCAGTCAGACATCACTCTATGTCAGTCAGACATCACTCTATCTCAGTCAGACATCACTCTATCTCAGCCAGACATCACTCTATCTCAGCCAGAGACCACTCTATCTCAGCCAGACACATCACTCTATCTCAGCCAGACATCACTCTATCTCAGTCAGACATCACTCTATCTCAGTCAGACGTCACTGTGTCTCAGTCAGACGTCACTGTGTCTCAGTCAGATATCACCCTATCTCAGTCAAACACCACTCTGTCACAGTCAGACACCACTCTGTCACAGTCAGACATCACTCCACCTCAGTGTGACGTCACTCCACCTCAGTCAGACATCACCCTGTCACAGTCAGACATCACTCCACCTCAGTGTGACGTCACTCCACCTCAGTGTGACGTCACTCCCCCTCAGTGTGACGTCACTCCACCTCAGTCAGACATCACCCTGTCTCAGTCAGACATCACTCTGTCTCAGACACCGCTCCACTCAGTGAGACACCACTCCACCATAAACAACACACTTGTCACATTCCTGGCTGTCTCTGTGACCTTTTCGTTGCTATCTACATCGTGTCGTGTGCTTTTTGTTGAGCTCAGCTGGAGTAGATCTCTATCCACTGTATGTGAAACCTGTGCCGCCATGATCAGAGGAAGACTGGTTGGACAGATGTCTTATTGAAATTTGGGGCCACAGCTCCGTCTGCATTCCATTGTTTCGGCGTTTAGCGAGTAGACGACAATCCAAGTGGGCTGTCCTCTTTTGCCAGGAGCAGGTCATCTGAGAGAGAGAGAGAGAGAGAGAGAGAGAGAGAGAGAGAGAGAGAGCGAGAGAGAGAGAGAGCATAATCTTCAGCCTGGCTGGGAGGGAGAGAGACTTGTATATTCTTGTCTATGGTTGGACCTATCAGTTTGACAAACCATCTAATTCTGACTTTCTTTCCATGAAACAGGATTTCGGCTGGTTCATTCCAGCATAAAGCATGGGAGCCGTTTAATTGCTGTATGTCTACAGTCCAGGTGACGATTCTGACCTGTAGATACTGTGGTTTGTGCTCCTGTTTGAATCCTGAGAGACTTCTTGCAGCGCAGGGCCTCCGTCGAGTGTTCCGCAAGGCACTGTGGGAGGGGGGAAGGGGGGGGGGGGGGGCTACATCTTCATGTGTGTGTGTGTGTGTGTGTGTGTGTGTGTGTGTGTGTGTGTGTGAAATATTGGATTCATGTGGACCACAACTTTGTTCCGGTTGTTCCCGTGGTGGACTGGGACAGCGCATCGTGGGACGACAAGGAGCGTTCTGGTCGCCGGCTGGGGTATAGGTTAAAATTCATGGAAAGCCGGGAAAGGAATGCATTTTCCCTCAATTCTATTACAGGAGGGAATGGTGGTTAGTGATTTTTACAAGGGCTTTGTGATGACTATAGTGGAATGAATTTGTCAAAATTATTGTCGTCAAACAGTGGTTGCGTTTACAATAATTGTGTTAGTGTGGTTGTGTTATGGGAACAGTTACACATTTTTGCTCTGATAAAGATGAGTAAAACTGCAAGATCGTAGGGATAGGATTTGGTAACCAACGGTGCCACAGGAAGTTGAACTGGTAGCCAAGGGAGTACTGCAGTCGGGCAAAGGGAAGTAATTTTGCCTGGTGGACGGCAGGGCTGCTCAGTAAGCGTTGATTTTTTTTTTTTCTTTAAGGAGGGTGGTTACCTCAAGTCCTACCAAAACCAATAGCCTGCGTTTTTGTATCTGAGTCCACTCAAGGACTGCAGAAGTTTGCCAGTGTGTCTGCCGATCTTGCACCTTAGTATCCGCTCGTCGCTTAGGCCTAGGGTTCGTGTGTTGTGGTGACTAGTGTGTGTGTGGGTGACTGGTGTGTTATGGTGACTGGTGTGTTGTAATGACTGGTGTGTTGTGGTGACTGTGTGTTGTGTGG